>VWZG01003565.1:1400569-1625231 GCA_013396735.1 Grallaria varia
GCCCTTACCCTGCCCCGCCCCGTGTCACAGCTCCAGCCCGGCCCTGCCCTCCCCTGTGTCACAGCCCTTATCCTGCCCCGTGTCCCAGCCCCTATCCCTTGTCACAGCCCTTACCCTGCCCTCCCCCGTGTTCCAGCCCCTGTCCTGTCCCGTGTATCAGCCTCTTACCCTGCACTGCCCCGTGCCCCTTCCCCTTGCCCCGTGTCCCTTCCCCCTGCCCACCGTCCCATTCCCTGCCCCGTGTCCCTTCCCCCTGCCCACTGTCCCTTTCCCTGTCCCATGTCCCTGTCCCCTGTCCCTCACCGTGCCCTCCCGTGTCGCAGCCCGGCGATGGACGGAGCTCTGCCCGGCCCGGCGGAGGGCGAGGACCGGGAGGAGCAAGAGGAGCGGGATGGCGGGGCCGTGAGCCAGAGGAGTGTCCTGGAGAGCTTCTCCGAGAGCCACGAGGTCGCCGAGCTCATCGGGAACCTCCGGGGCGTCTTTGCCGAGCTGGTGACCCGTGAGATGGCCGTGGAGCGCTTTGTGGGTGAGCACGGCAGCGCTGCTATTGCCCAGCACCCCTGTTTTATCATTCAAAGGTTTTATCATGTATTATTCACCTTATTGTTACCAAAAAGGGGCTAAACCAGTTATTTTCGGGTGAGTGGTAATGCTGGGGCTTTATCAACAGGTTTGGTTTTTTGCTTGTTTTCCCCTGTAAATAAAAATCCTGGTCTTAGATCTCAGAAATCAGAATTCTGACCCATGTTCTGCCTCCCGTTTCCTATTCAAATGCAGGCTGTATTTCAGTTAAAGTTTGTTTGTCCCTCAGATAAGGTAAATTTTATACCTAATTGCTCATTAAAGCACACACATTTTGCACTTTAAAGTGGCAATTTCATATTTTTGCTCTTCTGTTTCATAGGAAGTGTGATGGGGAGCTGAGTCCACAGGGATCACGTGTCTGCTTCTGAGTGTAGATATGACTTGGGTCTGAATGTTGGGTCACTGATGGGAGCTGTTGTGCCCCTGCAGCTCAGCTGGAATTGGGTGCCTGTGGGGGTGTCCTGGTTGATCAGCCTCTTACAAGGCACATCTGTGTGTTGGATCAATGTTGTGACCCAGGTGGTTTGCATCAGTTAATTAAGCATTTAATGAATTCACAAACCAAATTTGGCAGAATGGCGTTTTGCAGGTGCTTTTGGAAATAGCAGGGAAAACTTCCAGTCAAAATATTGATCCAGCAACAGTGTTTCTGACAAGAAGACCACTCAGGTAGGCAAACAATAAAGCAGAAACCCCAGACCTGGGGGTCTGACCCTGCAGAAGTTTCTCAGTAACATTCTAGTGGTTGAATTGGCTGTTCCACCTGAGGAGGAGGACAGTGATGAGCATGTAACTGTTGAGACAGGAGTCCCCAGAACACTCACGTTGGTGTGACCATTCAGTGTCACAGGTGAAATGTCAGATCCTAGTGGGATAGAAAAGGCCATTGCTGGAAAGATCGCAGTGTCTGAGGCATCATCTCCCTCAGGTAGATCATGCTGCTGTGCCTCTCTCTGTATCACATCATGTGCTCTGTCTCTGTGTATTTAAATTGTATTTATGAGCTTTCTGCCTGCATGTCATTGCCCAGTAAATACAGGCTCAGTATGCTTAAAACTGACAGGTACTGTGCAAGTGGCTCAGGATTGGGTTGTAATATTTAGTGCTCTCAGGTGTCATTTGATCCTTGTCGGGCACAATGTCCCAGATCTGGTAAGAGGCATGGTGTGGGGGCTTGGGATGCTGAAATTTAGGGAATACCTTTAATCTGCGTGCAGAGAACACGGTGATTCCAGAGATTTTAATGGGTGTTTCCAAAGCGTTCACAAAAACATGTGATGCTTGTTTTTTAGCGAACCATTGCAAACAGAAGTTTGGGAAACAGTTTAATCTGTAACCACAATTTTGTGGGATAATGAGGGAAGATCTCTGAAAATAATAGCCTTAAAAGAGCTGGTTTAGGTTCATTCTCTTCAGCTTTTTTATTTAGGAGTTTATTTTACATTGCCAGGCTGTGGTCTGGGAAAAGAATTTGCTGTTAAATTCCACTTCTGCTGGAAAGCTGTTGCAGTTACCCTCTGAACTGGGTGATGACTGTGTTTTCTGCATGAAGATTAAAGGTGTTCCCTAAATTTCAGCATTCCAGCCCACACATCAAGCCTCTTACCAGATTTGGAACATTTTGCCCGAGAAGGATCAAATGACACTTGAGGGCACTAAATATTATAAGCCAATATTGAACCACCTGTTGGTGGAATTTGTGTTCACTAGTTCTGCTGTTTGTATGCAGCTTAAGGCATAATTTAAGTTAATTACAGTGGGAAGTTAGTGATGGTTAGGAGCTCTGGTGTCCCTCTTGGTGGCATTGTGGTATTCCAGTGGAATTGCACAAGGATACTCATTGGACGGGCTGTCCTGAAAGTGGTTGTGCAGTGTCATCCACTGGTCAAGGGCAGCACTGTTGGAGTTGGGTCACATCTTCAGTGTAAGTGATGATGGGGCAAGCAGAGAAAAGGATAGAGAGCAGAACTGTTTGAGAAACAAATGCAGGAAAGGGAGAGGTTAAGTAGCTTTTAATTTTCTAATTAAAAAGCTGTTTTCTGGCCAAATAGCTAAAATGTCCGAGGCCGTCTCCAGTGCAGCATTGGATCACTTGATGGTCTCTTCTGGAATCCAGCTTTCATTTCTGTAGCTGAGTTTTGTGGATTCTGTGTTCAAATTGACAAGCTTTTATGTCTAAAAACCCTGGCAAGTAGTTTTTAGTTTTTTCAATATTCAATTTCAATTTGTCCTTCCTCGAGTCAGGACCCAAAAGGAAGAAACCGTATTACTGGCAGCAAAATAGAGTTAGTGACTATAAACAGTTTTGAGGAGCACACATGGTAACAGCTGCAGTCTGTGCTTGTCCAGGTTAAAATTTGTCAAGGGTTCTTTGTTCTTTGCTGAATAATTCCCTGTATTCTATTTTCTATTAAAAATCTAGCTGTGAGGATTGTGAGGAGCACCCTCAGCTGCAAAGTGGTGCTATGTGAGGTGTTTCTCTGCTCTGGTCAGGTGGCTCACAAGAACTAGGGGAGAATTCTGCTGTGCCTGCACCCTGTGTGAGTGCAGATCCTCTGGGTGGAACTGCAGCTTTAGGTACATTCTAGGCTTGGGAACGACAGCCTTGGGGTGACATCCAGTGTGTCCAGGGAGCATTGTTTCCTAACTGTAGTTTTCTAACTTTTCCACCTCTCTCATAGGGGGTGGAAGCCCAAGGATACAGCAATCTTAAGTTAAAGCTGTCCAGAGTCAGGGGTATCTCACAGCTAAGAGCCTTTAGTGAGAGTAGTTTATTACAAGTATCTTTTCCATTTGCAGGTATAATGGACAAGTACCAGGAGCAGCCTCACCTTCTGGACCACCACTTAGGTAGGAATGTCATCATTAAATAATATGTGTATGTACTGGAGAATCATTTAAACCGTTAGATCCATGTTTGCATCATGAGATTGCTGTGTCTGGTATTACTTTATAGAATTACCATCTTGTTCTTTAGAAGTGTGAGAAACTGTAAGTGAACTGCTTGTAATCTCACTGTTTTCTCTCTCTTTTCATTAGAGGGGATGATGAATTCCCTGTTGGATATAGTACGGGACAAAGGATCTCCTCCCCCTCTAGTTCACCTGGCTTTTAAATTTCTTTACATCATTACAAAGGTAAAAAATACCAAATTTAACATTCTGTAACTGAACTGTGTAAGTTACCAATATTTTCTTTGTTATTTTCAAAAGTATTAAAATAATAAATGTCTGAGTAATACAGTGAAATATTTTAAACTGTACTGTGAAACTTTAGCTCTCTTTTTTTCTCATTTTTATGATAGCATTTATTATTCAATGATCCAGAGTTGTAAACATCATGGTAAGAATGCAGAATATATTGCAGACATCGAGAGGTTGAGTGATAAAACAAGTGTAATAACGTTGAAGAGTAAAGTATGACAAAGAATTAGATGGATTGAGGAATTTTCATCTGTACACAAGGGAGCATTTTTTGGCTGTGAAGGCTGAGCACTGGAATAAGTGGCTCAGAGAGGTGGTGGGATCTCCATCCTTGAGCTATTGGACACCTCATGGACGTGGTCCTGGGCACTCTGCCACGGGTGACCCTGCTGTAGGAGGGTTGGGCTAGGCAATCTCCAGAGGTCCCTTGTTTTAAAGTTAATTACCATTTCATAAATTCTTACTGTTTGTAAAAACATCTCAAGGTATTCAAGGCTTTAATTAGTGTCCTTGCTTTCTTTATGACATGAGGATCCTAATCAAGAAGTTCCCCCAAGGGTCTTTCTTTTCCCCCCGTGTGTGGTGGTACCAGATGGGTCATGGAATTGTGGAACTTTCTGTTTCAGGTGAGAGGGTACAAGCGTTTCCTGCCACTGTTTCCTCATGAAGTCCGGGACCTGCAGCCTGTTCTGGATATGCTTGCGGAGCAGAACCCAAAAGACTCCGAGGTGAGAACTTACTCTGATTTTATGGCTCTGGATGAACAGTGTAAGAAAAAAAAACCCTGGAAAAAAGGGTTTATAAAGCAGTGATAGAGCCTGTGAGCACCTGGATTAGTGTGAAACCATCATCTTGGCAGAGGAGAAATGCCTTCCCGAAGGACAGGTCTTGGCTTTCTCACATGGGGTTTGTTCTAAGCATTTAGGAGAAATGGCAGTGGAGATGCAAGTAAAACCTAGAACCACTCATATAGGGGAACACATTGAAACAGCAGCAATGAGAAGGGCAGTGAGAGATCTGAACCTCTATATTGCAGAAAATGGAGTGATTACTTTGTTTTACCATTCCTTTCCAGACCTGGGAGACTCGTTACATGCTCTTATTGTGGCTCTCTATGATATGCCTGATTCCTTTTGATCTGGTCCGTTTCGATGGGCACCTTGTTTCCGAGGAAGGGAAGGCTCGGCAGCCAACCATGGATCGCATCCTGGAAATAGCAAAAGTAAGGAAAATGCAGCTTTTATACTTTCAAACCTGTGCTTACTGGACTTAATATTTTGGTGTGTAGTAAATAGTAATATATCCTCTATATTCTTCAATAATATTCTGAAAATAGTATTATGTCCATATTGTTGTATCTAATCTGTAAAGAATTTCTCTGTACATTGGGAATCTTCAGTCTCTTGTTTGCTGCTTTAGTCTCAGGTGAGACTGTTACTTGTTTTCCCTGATGCAATAAACTGTCTTACTTTATCTGATATGAACGCCTGCCTTAGAATATGTTTCTGGTTTTCATTTTTGAAAATGCCAGTGAGCTTTTGGTGAAAGCCAAAATTGAGGATTTTTAGGTGAAATCAATGTTTGGTCAGGATGATTGACTTTGGAAGCTGTGACTGTGTGAAGATTTTCCAACAGAGACAGAAAGTTTCAGTGAGTGCCAACCCAGGTAGTGACTTGTCATCCCTTTGAGATAAATGTAAATGACCCCCCAATGCAGGTACCCCAAAAGCTCACACTTTGCCACTTGGTGCACTGAAGGGGTTTATTGCTTGCAGGCCAACGTGTCTGTGAGTTAGGGCTTCTGTATAGGTGATAAACCTGCTTTGAAAGGCATCAGAAGGGAGACTGCTTCAGACACAGGTTGGTTAATGGGAAAATCAATTTTTTGCTATCTTAAGCTCAGTTTGTAATCATAATAATGATGTAATGTGTGTAATCATCATAATAACTTGTGACTGTAAATATTTGTACAACTTTGTTGATACTGAACCTCCACGTGTGAATTCTTTTACAGTCAGCTCTCTTTTCTCTTTAGTGTTACCTGGTTGTCAGTGACAAGGCTCGGGATGCAGCTGCTGTGCTGGTGTCCAAGTAAGTGTCATTTGTGCTTCTTGGCAGGAAGGAAAAGCCTGGTTGCCGTTTCTCCTGCCATTCCTTAGCCTGATGGGACAGTGTTGGGAGGGCTGGAACTTGCCAGCTGTCTGTGGGATGTTACTGTTGCTTGGATGGGATCCAACAAGTGTTTCTGTAATTGGGATTTCTGTTTCCTCTGTCACAACTGTCTCCGCCCTGTTACCAGGACAGTGGGCACATTGCCTTCAGGGGCTGGTTTGTGCTGCAGGGTTTCAGGGGTACTTCGTGTTGCTGCTGCTGTTTGTAGGGGTTGCACCGTAGATAGGGAGTTGGTATCTGGTTCCCCTGGTAGTGCTTCAGTTATATAAAGGGACATATACTAATGCTGGAGTTTATTTTCTTAATTGTCCTTCTTGTCACTTTTTTCATTCTGTTGTTCAGAAAGCAATACTCTGGTTTTCTTAGCCTTGTTGTTACCAAATAACTCACCAAAAGGAACAGCTGTGGGATAATGGAACTTTATAAATCCCACTGTTTTACATGGTTGGTGTTCAGGCTTGGGACAATCTGACAGCGGTGTGCTTGTTGTGACATTTTTCACATCACTCCAGTAATACTGAATAAAAAAAAAAATAAATCTGTGAAACCACTCAGGTGGTTTATAAATTTCAACAGTGAGCTTGTGTATCTCCTCTGTGCTGCATCAGTGGAGAGGTGTTATTTGTGATGCACATGAAGATGCATTACAGACACCGTACCCCGGGACAGCACACGTGCGTGTCTCGTGTCAGTGTCCCGGCCCGCAGTGCCGGGTGTTGCTCGGGTGTGGTTGGCTGGCACTGTCCGCCCTCCTGCATCCATCCCCTGCGCCAGGCGCGGCCCCGGCCCTCGCCCTGCAGTGCGACCGCTGCCGCCAGGGGGCGCTGCGAGCACGGCGCTGTCCCGGGCACGGCGGGACGCGGGGTATGGGGGCAGCAGGACAGTGGGACACGGGGTATGGGAACACGGCGTATAGGGACAGTGGGACACGGGATATGGGGAAAATGGAACATAGGGACAGGGGGACGCAGGATATGGGGACACAGGGTATAGGGACAGGGGAACATCGGGATATGGGGACAGGAGGACACGGGATATGGGGACAATGGGACAGGATGACAGTGGGACACGGGGTATGGGGGCAGCAAGACAGTGGGACACGGGGTATGGGAACACAGGATATGGGGACATAGGGACAGGGGGACGCAGGATATGGGGACACAGGGTATAGGGACAGGGGAACATCGGGATATAGGGACAATGGGACAGGATGACAGTGGGACACGGGATATAAGGACAGGAGGACATGGGATATGGGGACAATGGGACGTGGGGACAGGAGGACACAGGTTATGAGGACAATGGGACAGAGGGACATAGGGACAGGGGGGCAGTGGGACATGGGATATGGTGACAATGGGACAGGGGGACAGTAGGACATGAGGGCATGGGATATGAGGACGGTGGTACATAGGGACGAGGGACAGTGTATGGGCCTTCTTCACTTCCTAAAATCTCAGAAAGTACCCAAATTAGCCAACACTAATAAACTCTTGAAAGTACACCCACTATTTGAAAGATGTGTCAAGTAAGAGTGACAGTAATTTAGAAAGATTCTTTTATCACATTATACTTAATTGAATTTACACCTCAATTGTACTCGAGAGTGTCTGTTAAACTAAATTTGGAGTGGAAGGTTATCTGCAGTGACCTCATTGATTGCAGCCCTGTGTTCAGCAGACTCTGTGTTCATGCCCAGCCCTCACTTTCAGAGAGGATCCACCAGTGCTCAGCCTGCCACTCAGGGTCCTGTGCAGGCATCTTGTCTGCAGTTATCTTCTCGTCATCTCCATTTATCGGCTGAATTAATTGTTATTGGGAGTAAATGTTCACAACGAGCAAGGTGATAGAGTGCATTAAACTGGTTTTAGTACCACGTGTGGAAGGCTGTAATGGCACCGCTTAGTGGACTTATAATTATTTAGTTTATTATGAAAACACCATTTTCAAAATAGCCTGATGATTAAAACGCTTCACCAGGAATTAGAAAACTGGCTCCAAGGGCTTTCCCTGCTTTCACATCCCAAAACAGTTTTTTAATGAGATGAGGTCACTGTGCCACCTTCCCAGAGCTGGACTGTTAGTTGAGTGGGCAGGAACACAACGGTCAGGGGGACAGATGGAGAGATAAGATACAGGAGTCTGGCTCTGTAGTGCTCTGAGAGGGAAGGTCCCTGGGGAGGAGGAGGAAATCTGGCTTCTCATTGGTGCTCCCAGGAGTTGGGAATTTTGAGTGAAGTTTAGGAACATCAGGCTCTAAGACTTCAGGTTTTCCAGAGTAAGTTGCTTTCCATAGGGTGAAGAAGTGGAGTTTGTTTCATGAATTCTCTGTTCTGCCTACTCAGTGAGTGTTCGCAGTAGGAGGAGATGGGGCTGATCCTTATCCTGTTGTTAGTCTGGAGGTTAGGGCACTCCTTTGGGAAAGAAAGGTTTAAACTCCTTGGGGCTGAGGAAGGGTCTGGGAACCAGCTCATCCACTTCACAGGTCAATTCTCTCACCTGTGCCCTTGGGCCAAAGGCAGCTTGGTGTTCTGTCACAAAACAACCCTCCTGCAATTTGCCCTCTGCAAATCCTCCTTGTTTTCCTGCTGAACACAACAGGGCCTGGCTTGGAAGCCAATCTATCCCCTCTGCTCACTGTTCCCATGTTCTCTGTCAAGACACTGAATGAGAGAACTGGAGCCAATGCCTTGACTGCAGCTCGGCTGGTGCAGGGGATGGCTGAGTGTGGGTTTAGCCACAATGAACTTCTTTTTCCCCACCTCTTGACCCATCTAGTGTTAAATAACAGGTGTTTGACCTTTTCAAATATCTGAACCCCCAAATTTAGTCCCCCTGGTTGCTCATTCTGGGCCTGGCTGATGACAGGCAATGGAACACGGTCCCGTTGCACTGATGTTCAGATTTGCAGAATGGCTGTTCTTGCTGAGGATGGTGGAGAATCCTTGTACTTGTTTCAGCTATTCATGAATTTTAATGGAGGTAGTTTTTATGTGGGACCTTTGGAAATTCTGGTGCTTTGAATTTAAGATAATTCTTTATAATCCCAAGTTTTTGGTAGGTTTGACATGAAAGCAAAATTCTGGGCCTTGTTCAGAAACATAACGGCTAAACATAGGATGTTTTGGAACATTCCCACCCTCAGCAGTTTGGGAAAATACCCATTGGAGAATTGTTTTCAGGAACTACAGCCAGTTTGGATAGCTGGAAAAATGGTTTTTATTGAGTGTCATGAAGTCAGTAACTGCAGTGTTTTGTTTTTTCTGTGGCAGGTTTATCGTCCGCCCCGATGTCAGGCAGAGCAGGATGGCAGATTTCCTGGACTGGGTGCTCTCCATGTTATCCAAGTCCTCCTCCCAGACCATGGAAGGGACTGTCATTGTCAATGGCATGCTCCAGGCCCTGGTAAATACTGGANAACACAGGATATGGGGACATAGGGACAGGGGGACGCAGGATATGGGGACACAGGGTATAGGGACAGGGGAACATCGGGATATAGGGACAATGGGACAGGATGACAGTGGGACACGGAATATGAGGACAGTGAGGACATGGAGTATGGGGACAATGGGACATGGGGACAGGAGGACACAGGGTATGAGGACAGAGGGACAGTGGGACAGGGGGGCATGGGATATGAGAACAGTGGGACATAGGGACGAGGGACAGTGTATGGGCCTTCACTTCCTAAAATCTCAGAAAGTACCCAAATTAGCCAACACTAATAAACTCTTGAAAGTACACCCACTATTTGAAAGATGTGTCAAGTAAGAGTGACAGTAATTTAGAAAGATTCTTTTATCACATTATACTTAATTGAATTTACACCTCAATTGTACTCGAGAGTGTCTGTTAAACTAAATTTGGAGTGGAAGGTTATCTGCAGTGACCTCATTGATTGCAGCCCTGTGTTCAGCAGACTCTGTGTTCATGCCCAGCCCTCACTTTCAGAGAGGATCCACCAGTGCTCAGCCTGCCACTCAGGGTCCTGTGCAGGCATCTTGTCTGCAGTTATCTTCTCGTCATCTCCATTTATCGGCTGAATTAATTGTTATTGGGAGTAAATGTTCACAACGAGCAAGGTGATAGAGTGCATTAAACTGGTTTTAGTACCACGTGTGGAAGGCTGTAATGGCACCGCTTAGTGGACTTATAATTATTTAGTTTATTATGAAAACACCATTTTCAAAATAGCCTGATGATTAAAACGCTTCACCAGGAATTAGAAAACTGGCTCCAAGGGCTTTCCCTGCTTTCACATCCCAAAACAGTTTTTTAATGAGATGAGGTCACTGTGCCACCTTCCCAGAGCTGGACTGTTAGTTGGGTGGGCAGGAACACAACGGTCAGGGGGACAGATGGAGAGATAAGATACAGGAGTCTGGCTCTGTAGTGCTCTGAGAGGGAAGGTCCCTGGGGAGGAGGAGGAAATCTGGCTTCTCATTGGTGCTCCCAGGAGTTAGGAATTTTGAGTGAAGTTTAGGAACATCAGGCTCTAAGACTTCAGGTTTTCCAGAGTAAGTTGCTTTCCATAGGGTGAAGAAGTGGAGTTTGTTTCATGAATTCTCTGTTCTGCCTACTCAGTGAGTGTTCGCAGTAGGAGGAGATGGGGCTGATCCTTATCCTGTTGTTAGTCTGGAGGTTAGGGCACTCCTTTGGGAAAGAAAGGTTTAAACTCCTTGGGGCTGAGGAAGGGTCTGGGAACCAGCTCATCCACTTCACGGGTCACTTCTCTCACCTGTGCCCTTGGGCCAAAGGCAGCTTGGTGTTCTGTCACAAAACAACCCTCCTGCAATTTGCCCTCTGCAAATCCTCGTTTTCCTGCTGAACACAACAGGGCCTGGCTTGGAAGCCAATCTATCCCCTCTGCTCACTGTTCCCATGTTCTCTGTCAAGACACTGAATGAGAGAACTGGAGCCAATGCCTTGACTGCAGCTCGGCTGGTGCAGGGGATGGCTGAGTGTGGGTTTAGCCACAATGAACTTCTTTTTCCCCACCTCTTGACCCATCTAGTGTTAAATAACAGGTGTTTGACCTTTTCAAATATCTGAACCCCCAAATTTAGTCCCCCTGGTTGCTCATTCTGGGCCTGGCTGATGACAGGCAATGGAACACGGTCCCGTTGCACTGATGTTCAGATTTGCAGAATGGCTGTTCTTGCTGAGGATGGTGGAGAATCCTTGTACTTGTTTCAGCTATTCATGAATTTTAATGGAGGTAGTTTTTATGTGGGACCTTTGGAAATTCTGGTGCTTTGAATTTAAGATAATTCTTTATAATCCCAAGTTTTTGGTAGGTTTGACATGAAAGCAAAATTCTGGGCCTTGTTCAGAAACATAAGGGCTAAACATAGGATGTTTTGGAACATTCCCACCCTCAGCAGTTTGGGAAAATACCCATTGGAGAATTGTTTTCAGGAACTACAGCCAGTTTGGATAGCTGGAAAAATGGTTTTTATTGAGTGTCATGAAGTCAGTAACTGCAGTGTTTTGTTTTTTCTGTGGCAGGTTTATCGTCCGCCCCGATGTCAGGCAGAGCAGGATGGCAGATTTCCTGGACTGGGTGCTCTCCATGTTATCCAAGTCCTCCTCCCAGACCATGGAAGGGACTGTCATTGTCAATGGCATGCTCCAGGCCCTGGTAAATACTGGATTTCCTTGAAAATTACTGTTTTTATGATCAAAGGGTACCGTTATGGTGGTTCTTTGATCGCAAATGCACAGAGAGGTTCCTGGTTATTAAAAAAGGAGGATTTAATATACAGCTGGAATCTCCTCCCCAAAAGTTTAGACAGTGTAACTTCCCATGTATGTGTATTTTCTTTAAGTTGTCTTGTCATCACCAAATGAAAGTGAAGTTGCCAATGCAGATACTGATAAATAAGTCTCAAAATGGCACTTTTTTTTTTCCTCTCTGAACAAAATCTTTGAAGTTAGAAACTGGAAACTGTACAGAATGAAGAGTTTGGGTTTCTGCTATAGTAGTGATCTCTCCTGCACTTTTCAGAGCTGGTAACCAAAATGCAAGAGATGCTTGAAAGTTACATCTTTCTGCAACTAACATACTGTTCTCAGTGGTTTCAACAAGCCACACTAAATGTGTTGGTGTCCTTGTGGATTGGAATGAGTTCTTTGCTTAATGCCCTTTTCTTGTGGAGTGAAAATGGTGTATGATTCAAAAGAGCTGAATTCTTAGTTTGGGCTATAAAATGTACGTACCACGCATGGGAGAAAGCTGCAATACCTGAAGTGCTACTGTACGGCAGCACTCCTCTTGTACATCCCAGGAAGGTCTTTTTATAAAAGCTTTATTGTAGTTTTACAAAGTGTTGCAGTTTTATAAGTGTTGGTGTGCATTTTGAAATACTGGGATAACAGTTCTGGTGTCTGTGCCAGTTTGGATGTATGAATATATTGGGGTGCAGTGGGGGAGTTTGTTTTTCCTTCTGGATCTGGTTGCTGACAAAGCCAAGGCAGATGATGAGCTCTTGTGCAGTCTTTGCACTTGCACAGATTTAAGGATTTGCTGGTGTTAGTGCAAAGTTTTTGTAATTTGCATAACTTTACTGCTCTTTTTACCCAGTTGCTAAGAGGACTTGTGTGCAGCGTGGCATTAAACATCAAAGCAAAGTTCTGGAGCAAGCATGTGGGGTGTGGGGTTGTTTTTTTTTTTTGTTGTCTTCTTTTTCCCTCTCGAGCTCTTCCAAATCAGAAGACAGGAGAAATGATCTATATTTAGAATACCTGAGGAGCTGCTGCTCCGGCAGGAGGAAGCGTTATTTGTGTGCATTGCAGAGCACAAAAGGCAGAATGATGTTTCATCATTTTATTGTCAGATCTGGAAAGGGAGAGCTGCTGTTTGCCATTCCTGGGGCATGATGAGACCTGCAGGATGTATAATGCATTAGTGTTTTGTCATAATTCCTTTGAGTTTGGCTTTGGCTCCATCCACCTGTTCATTAGTGCGCACTAAGCGAAACAGGTGAATGCTCAACAAGTAGAATCGAAACCAGAATGTGATACAATAGACCAGGGAGCAGAGCCTGCTGCCCTTGCTTTTGTGGGATTTTTTTTGCCTCTTCCCAGTTCATAACTCCTGTTCCAGTTAGTGGATCTGAGTAGATTTTTAAAGCCTTTTTTTGCATTCAGTCTTCAGTTTTTTGTTTCAGTCACCACAATGTAAGCATGAATTATATCATTAGGGAATAAAGGTTTTCTGAGTGGGGTGTGTGCAGGTATGTGTGTGTGCAGGCAGGTTTAACAGGAGCAGAAAATATTTATTTCAAGACTTAAATATTTTATTTATATGGAATTATATATGTTCTTGCTCTTTTAATATTAAGAATTCTGTAATACACTTGCAGGAACAGCATGTTGCTAAACTAAAAACATCAGCTGAAAATAAGTGTTTAAAATAAACCTTTTCTCTTAAACATGCAAGATTCTAACAGTATATAATATATTCTGTAAACAAGCACGTATTTATTCTGTAAGTAAATCCAGTATACTCTACCATAACAAGTAATCACTAAATGTGTAAAGCTGAACACATCCTCATGAGGGACAGATAAAATGAGCTTCAAAATTCTTTGCCCTTGGATTCCTCCAGCAGTTTGTTACTCAAAGAGTCAAACTGCAGCTGCCTGGGCATTTCTGTCAGAACAAGCGGGAGGAAAAAAAGACCATTTTTCAGTTTCTGGTCAGCACAGCAAGGTAGGTTTCGGGAACGTGACAGGTTTTGGGAATGATGCAACCCAGCAGAGTGGGGATAAAACATGTTCAGCTCAGAGCAGAGCGGGGCTGCCTCCCACAGTAAGGGGGTTTCAGTCGGGGTTTGACACTGTGCTGCTCGTGGAGCGAGGCTGGCACAGAAAAAGCGCTCGGAAAAGACACGAAACTCCTGCATTTCAATGAAGTGAAACTGCAAGGCAGGGACGCAGTGAGTAGTTGGCCGTGGCTCACTTTGATCTGCCTCCTCGTGGCCCTGAGCCTGGCGATCAGGTGTGTGCTGCTGTTTCATCTCACTCAGCGTTCTGTGCACGACGAGCCCGGCTGTTCCGCGGCTCCTGTCGGAACACGCACCCGGCATTACATATTGTAATTCCACTGGGGCCGCCTTCTTTTTAGTTCCCTTCCACCTGTCGTCAGTAACACGCCATTTCCCTACAGGGGTGCACCAGCAGAGTGACACTATTTCAGATTCAGCGTCTCAGACTCTTTTGTTGAAAAAAACCTTGCACTGTGGAATTAAATTCGCTTCTGTGCTCGGATCCTTTGTGCACTGAAGGATTATAAATATTGGATTGTTAAAAAATTGCTCCTTTTTTTTTTTATTTTTTTTTATAACATTTGTTTACTTGAAGGAAGCTTCTGCCCTGTTTCAAGAATCTGCATTTTAAATTCTCTTGGTCTGGAGGTTTGCTTTTAAACCTGCCATTATATCAAACAGCTTTTTAGTTATTGCTGCAGGGCGCAGCACTCCCAGTTCTTGCGTGACAGAGATGTCATCACGTTGAGGTAGCCTTGGGCATTGAAACTTATTAAACCTTATTTGTTTTATAAGTGATTCAGTATACAAGTGTGAGTAATAATTAAAAAAAATAAAACGCCCTACACAGTGATCTGATGAAACTGGAGTCTTAAGAACGAGGCATTTCCCTGAGCTGTCTCTAATGCAAAGGTTATTTAGCAATAGCTACATGCTTATGTAAATTTGGCTCCAGGGAAGAAAGAACTCTCTAACTCCATTCTTTCAGACCCAGAGGCACAAAAATAGAATATTTCCAAATAGAATGTTTCCCAAGTCTCTGTATTTTTGGCATTCTCAAAGAATTGACTGTGTTAGGGTTGTCTATTGGCATTACTTTTTTAAAAAAGGGATTGTTGCTTAGTGGTTTGGTGATAAAGGTGGACAAGAAGCAGTGTTGGTGAGGGAAACCAAAGTTCTCGTGTCTGCAGGTACTGAAGGCACCAACTCCTTCCTGATAATGCTGTTTCTCTCTGGAGTGACACAGAGTATTTGTTCTAATGTGGCCTTGTCTCATACTGCTTGGGGTGTTCCTTCTCCCCAGAAGTTTTGTGCTTAGTTCACTCTTCAGAAACTCTGTTGTCATTCTGTGTCTTTTTCCTCTTAACGTGGTACTGTCTCAAGCTGCTAAATTTTTTTATCCTTTGAAATATTTAAAGTCTGTGGTTTTGGTTAATCTTAAGATAGAAAGGAGATACTCTGTGTTGCTCTAAACTTTTCAGACATTCAGATGATAAATAACTGAGGTCACATGAGAGGTGCCATCCCCTGGGTCGCTGGGCTGTGCTGGTGTCTGATATGTGCATGTCATGTCGATGCTCAGCACCGAGACACGTGTGTCCTACGACAGGAGTGCTGCTTGTGCTGGACACCCCCTGACAGCCCCTGTGACTGTCCCATTTAACCATAGGATGCATTAAATATTCCCTGCTTCCAGGTGAACTCCGACGGCACGTCCTCTCTCCTTGCACCCAACCAGGAGGCAGGGATGGCTGTCGTGTGGCTACCAGGGGGTGCTCCAGAGCAATGCAAGGCATCACTTCCTGCTCTTCCCAGCTAGGCTGGAATTATCCTCCCAGCCCTCCACTTGGTTACAACCAGAGGGTAGCTCCAGACCTGCGCCTCCTGCTCGGCAGGAAGATCCACTCACTCCTCAGCAGCCAGACCACCCCTCGTGGTGATTTGTGTAGCTTGGGGAGCAAGTCCTGGAGATGATCCTGACTGATAAATCTGCTGCAGGTTGAGTCCAAAGTGGGTTACGCAGACAATTGGCAGGTGTGGTGTCTCTGCTGCGATTACCGAGAAACTGGGCTTTGTTTGCCTTGCCCTGCGCTGTTTCTAAAGCAGGGCCAGACCTGACAGTCATCATCGCTTGCACACCACTGATTTTCTCTAATTTGTAGGTGGCTTAATTATTTATAAGAGAGGGAGTCACATACTTTTCAACAGTTGAGCAGGTTGGGTAGGTTGGGTGCTTTGTGTCCTCATTAGGCGAGGAGCCCGTGGCGTAACTCCGGCTGCCGGGATGCTCCGACAGGCAGGCTCCTGGCTTTGGGCACCGGCAGCTGCTGACACCAAAATGCCTGTGCAGGTGGCAAACCAAGCTTATTAATTACTTTGTTTGTATCAGATTTTTAGAAATGGTGCACCTTGGATATTTCTCTTCCTTCAAGGCAGGAAGTTTAAGCTGGATACTGTAATGCCAATTCGGCCTTTTTCCTATATTTTTGCTGTATTTCCTATATGTTTTTTTAATGTTTTCCATTTATGCATCACGAACTTTTCTTTTCAGTGTGACCCCTGTAAGCTCCAGGTTTGCAGGATTTTTGTGGCAGTAATGATGTTTTACATGCCTACTGCGGTATGTGCTGGAAGAAAATACAGACTTTTTTTTTCTCTTTTCCCAAAGGCCAACATTGATTAAATGCTTTTTTATTTTCCTTTATTTATTTATCTGCCACACTCAGAAGTTTGAGTAATTTGGACTTGGGGATGCTTTTGAATGGTTTGGCTCATAAAGACATAACAAAAACTTCTTTTCTTGTCTTTTCTGCAATCAGACACTGAATTTCCTGCCATGTTGCATATCTGAGGAGTAGTTCTCCACAGTTTGGCTGTTACCTGTTTAGTTCTGTAAAAATTGTTTTAAAAATGGCTCTTGAACTTCTCTAATAGAGAGAAATACCCAGTATCTCACTTGCAGAAATAGCAGGAGTGCGCTCCAAGGCTGTGTCTGACCTCAGTGAACATCTGCAGGTGCAAACAGAACCCTCTTCCCTGTCAAACATTTGGCTTTTTTAGCTGTGCTTGTTCCAAAACCAGTGGGTAACATATTTTACTGATCAAAATCCATGTAAATGTTAAGGCCCTTTTTTACAAAGCTTAGTTATTAATTCAAACACAGCCTCTACAGTGTCCTTTGGGTAATTTCTGCTTCCCATAAAAGCTTGTATTGATAGAATAGAATCCCTTAATCCATATCTCAGTTGATTTACAGTTCTTGCTGTGATGATTTTAAGATCTGAAAGAATATTATGAATCCTTGTAGTTTGGGAGTAGGTGTTCTGTGTTGAAAATAGTTTATTATTTAAGTTTTAATGAAATTGCTGTAGGGAAGTAATGTGTGTTTGGCTGTTTTGTTCAGAAAATAATAGAAATGGTTGTGATGTGGAATCTGCCAAGGTCACTGTGCTGAATTCATTCATAGGTGTATGAGGCTGTTTTCTTACTGTATTAAAGCATTAAAAAAAAAATTCCTGTCCAGTATTTGAAGAGTTTTCTCATTTCCTGCTTGTGTACTGGTTGATTCCTTCCCACATCTCAATCAGAGGCGGCACCTTCCACTTCTCTTTTTCCTGGGGTGTCAGGACTGGACTCAAAGTTGGCCTCAAGGATGTGAAAACTCATGGGGAAGTTTGTAGGAAGGTGCCAGAATTTAGGAACTGTGGAAGATGGAAAGTGTGTCGGTGTGTTGAGGGTTCTGTTCCACCTCTGCAGGGGCTCCTTGGCTGTGTGCTCAATGGGGTGGGAGCAAAAGCCTTTGTCCAGGAGCATTCCCAAGGATCTATTTCTCTGCATTATCACTGCTTGAGGAATTATACAGTGCTCTGTTTGAAAATAGTTGAATATAGTACTAAATATCTGGAGGCAGCCTGTGTGTGCCTTAAAAACAGTGTTTGCTGCCCAGTGGGCTGTTGGACAGCAAGGAGAAGGAATTGTGAGGATGCAGGAATGCTGCCCTGTCTCCAGCATCCCCAGCCGAGCACGTGGAGAAACCAGGGATGGGGTTTAAAGCAGAACACAGGAACCAAGTGCTGAAGAAATGAGGTTCTGCATGTTTCAACAAAGAGGCAGAGGAATTTTAGAGCTGCTCCAAATCTGTTGTACCAAAGGTTTTGCAGGTTTTCTGACATCTTTTATTAGGCAGAGTTTTGTTGTATATCAGTGAGAAATGTTTGTGTTTTATTTTAACATTGACATTGCTAAAACCTGGGCCACATTTATACATTTGTGTTGGTTTTTATTTCTCTTGGCTGTTCTTCTGGGTCTGAAGTTGTTCTGTACCATTGCTGCTTTAAAATGTCATTTTTAAGGCATCCCTCACAGTTGCCTGCATTAAAACCTTAAATACTTCAATATGTGCTATCAAATTCCCATTTGTAGCTTGTAGTGGAGCTGATCAGTGCTAATTTGGGATCCCGAAGTGCAGTTTAGTCCCAGCCCAGCCCAGCCCAGGATGGGCTCAGAGCCCCGAGGTGTTTCTCTTACCTGTGTGGCTCCCAGCCCCGCCTGCAGCGCAGGAGGTGCGTGTGTGTGCTTGGTATGTGTGAGAAACTATGGGCTTTTAGGGGAAGTCTGTTCTTGTTTAACTCCCAGGCATACTTATTGAGGAGGATTTTCCTTCTGGTGAATGCCACAGCAAGGACAAACAAGTGCCTGACAAAGTGGTTTTGATGCAGGATGAGCGAGTGGAGGAAGCGTTTAATGTGTAACGTGTTCTGTCAGGTGTTAATGGTCCCTTTGTCTCACTGGGATATTTAATTGTACATAAAATGGTTTTGGGAGCTTTTTTGTGCACTAAATCTCTCAGCAGGAGAGTTGAAGTTGGCCTATTGGTGTATTTGCAGAGGTTTACCCTGCTGGGGTCTGTAGGTGGTTTAGGCTGTGACTGCTGTGACCCAGCACTGAGCTGGTCAGGTCAGAGCCCTGAGCTGGCCCAAAACTGATGCCTTTTTTTCCCCTATGTTTTAAAAATTTATTTCCATTGATTTTTTTCATTCCCTCGAGAGTGTTTTTTGGCCAGCTCAGCCCCTTGAGCAGTTACCAAGAAGTGAAACTGCACCCTGAGAGTCTTTTCCTTTTATGCAATTTAAATCAGCAAACACCACAGATCATTGCAAGAACAATACAAAGTATTTTAAAACTAAATACTTGGTATATTGTGTTTCAGAATCTCTGTATTCTCATGTCTGTTTTCCCTATTTTACTTGCAGGCACAGCTGTTTAAACATGGCAAGAGAGAAGACTGTTTGCCATATGGTAAGTGTGTAATATCCTGATTTCAGTTTTTAAAGCCATTGCAGTAAAAGAGGGAAAGGAAGATGAACCTGGTAACAAGTGGTGCTGTGAGGGATGAAACCAACAGGGAAGTGATAAAGCAGGGAAAACAAGGGGAGGAAAAGCAGAGATGACTGTGAGGAAGGAGCAGATGCCTGGAGGGAATGTTGTGTTGGAACAGCACATGGGGGGACTGGGCAGGCGATCACATTGGCCATTGCTGTAGTAGCTTAATACAGAGCACAGAAACTATAAGATGTGGAAAACTTTTTTTTTTTAAATTCAGGAGAACATAAACTGGGCTTGTACATGTCACTGCTGAAAATTTGGCAGAGATTTTTCAAGTTTATTCAAATGGACAGGGTTTTGGAATACCCAGGAAGTGGCAGTGTACAAGGACCCAGCTGGAATCATGTCAGGAGACTGTTGGACTAAAAAAAACAAACCAACATTTTAGTGAAATGATATTATACTGGATGTAATTAGGGATAGACAGGTACCAAAAGGAGAGCACTGATGTTCCTGAAGAGTGTAGCTGCACATTGGAAATACCTTCATCTTGTGGTGAATCCTGGAATGTGGTCAGAACTGACTGCAGTATGATCTTGGGCTTTATTGACGGCAGCAAAGAGAGGCAGGGAAAGGTGGTGGTTAATTCCAAAACACTGCAAAAGACCCCATCAGTTTTGTGGAGCTTATCCAAGTACCAGAAAAGGGATCTGTGCTATTCATAGGAACCAAGCAGTGATGTAAACTCACTTCAGAGTGCTTGTGGTTTCACTAATGCAATTATTTTCGCCCCAAGAAGAAGCTTTTTAGATCTAGTGCTGGCAACAGTTTGATTCTCCCAGTTTCTAAGTCTGAGAGATACTTCCTAGGAAAATGCCTGAGAGATGGGTGAAGGTGGAGATAAGATAGTGAAGACAAATACCATGGAATGAACACAGGTGCTGTGTGGCTGCTCAGGAACAAACAGCACATACTGGGAATGGCATCCCACAGAAGCAGCAGACAGCACTGGGGAACTGCCAGAGGAGAGGGATAATAAACTGCAGGATAAAATATGGTATAACACGAAACTGCAGAATTTAAGAGATACAAACTGAACAACGCAATAGTCTTAATCAGTATGGAAAGCATATGGAGCCCACAAAATGAACCCTCTTGTAAAATCAGATGCTCTGGCCCATGGCTTAGAAGGAATATGAAGTAGTTATGAGTCTGGTAATAAGAGAAAAATCAGGAGTGTACCAATGTCTAAATTTAGCCTAGAAAAGCTGGAATCTCAAAACTGAGAAGCAAGTACTCGGTCAAAACTGTTCAGGATAAGGAAATGTGAGGGACAAAAAAGACCTAAGATTTTTAGTTATAACAAATCTGAGGATGAAATAGGAGAAAAGAAATAGGCAAATGTCAAAGAAAGATCCTGTTTGTGACTTAGAACTTGGTTTAAAACCAACCAGTAGTCCTGAAGGAATTTACATGGATCTGAAGATATTTTAGTGATTTGAGAGCTGTCAGGACTTGGAAGGGGCATGTATTTATATATTCTTGATTTTTTTTTTTTCTTTTCTGTCTGTGAATATTGATGTTTCTATGGCCTCTTCCTCCTAAATCCTCAGTCTCTCAGGCTTTTATAACTGCAACAAATAGAGGTGCTGGAAGGTATCCTGGCAGTGGCTTTACCTTGTTGTCTGCATGGATCATTTCATGAGTATTTTGGTATGTCAAGAGGCATCACCAGCCTTATTAAACACTGAGGAGATTTGTAAGTCGTGTCCTGCAGTTCCTCAGACTTTGAAATAATTGGGTTTTCTTTGATCTCTGCATTTTGAAAACGCTGATAGGAGACTGGAGGAAGAGGTTGCAGCTTATTTTGCCAGTGTGGTTCCACAGTGCAGTGTTGTTGGAGGAGTGATGGGTCCTTCAGAGCCCAGGTCATCAGTCTCTATTAGCTAATGGTCAGCCTTAATCCAGAACTATTCGCAGCCTGATAAAACTGCAAAGGTCTCTTTTATTTGTAACAGGCGTGGGTTCCTTGTGAAAATGTGGAAACCTGGAGCCTTACATTCATTAGCCCAAGATTCTCCTTTCTCTGTGCTTTTTTAATTTGCTGGACAAATAACTTTGCTCCCTTTGATGTGTCCAAATGAGACATTTTGTGGCCGATTGTTTACACATACACAGTGTTTCTCATGTGTAAATGTTTATGGACATCCATCCTCATAAAAATGTATGTGCCAAAGGAGTTAAGTTGGTGTTGCCTGAAAATACTAAGTGAGGAAAGGGAAAGCTCCCTCAGTGTGCAGGGACTGATGAGTTTTCTGAGTAACTGAATGATATTTTCTGGGTCTTGGTTCTCTTAAATTACTGAAAATTCTGAGACACATGGACATGTTGCTTCCAGTGAGAATTAGAGGCATAAGCACTCTACACTGAGAGTGTAGATTATCATTTTCACAGTCAGAAATAATCCTCAAAGCCATCCTTCCTGCTTGGGCAGGGAGGGATATTGCCACTATCTGACCGGTGTCAGAGCTACTGTGAAGTAAGTAATCAGGCATTTGCATTTAAGTAATACCTTTAAAATTTAAATCTTCTAAAGGAAATTCAAAGCTTTCCAATTTTCATAGCAAGATTATTTTTTTTTTAATAGCAGTTTTTCCAGCGTGTTTCTTTTGTTTTGCAGCTGTTACTGTGCTCGAGTGCCTGGACAAGTGCAGGCTGTCAGAGAGCAATCAGATGGTTCTGCGCAAGCTGGGCATGAAACTGGTTCAGCGACTGGGGCTGACATTTGTGAAACCAAAGGTGGCAAAATGGAGGTCAGTTTAAACCTGAAATGATAAAAAAAAAAACAAATCCCAAAAGCACAGAAAGCTTTGAAATACCTAAATGTATATATTTGTTTTCTGCCCTCCTAACTTTCCATAAAAGAAAAAGAAATCCCTGTGTTATTTGAGAATGAGCATATTGTTCATTTGCATGATTTGTAAGATGTAGTTTTCCTCTGCTGTGTGTAGTTTCCTGTAATTTTGTGCAGTTTTGGTGCATAAGCTAAAGCTGGGAATAGCCAAACCTGGCTTTGCACATCTCACAAGCACAACCCTGTTCCCATAAAACACAGAACTCCTGAAATCTGGGAAGGCGGCAACCTTTGTTCCTGAAGCTGATTTAGAACAATTTTGTAAGAGGGAACACCACTTTTTCCATTCCCTGGTTCTCCCCTGATCCCATAGAAAGTTCACAGGGGAAAAGTGGTTTGCAATCCTCCTCTGGTTTTGCATATTAGTCAGGTTTTGGTGTCTGGTTTTACGCAGTGCCAGAGGGCAAACTCTTTTGGAGATTTCTCGCACTGATATTTTAAAATTGCAGGCTCCCTTGGTGACTATTTTTATTGTATTTATTTTACCAGCTTTTGAGAACATCCTTAGGCATAGAAAATTCTTTTTAGGTGGAGAATGTACCTTGCCCGATGGCAAAAGTCAGTTTAGCATGTAAAGTCTATCTTTTGTAAGAATACATCTGCACCAGGGGCTAAATATCTGAGTACAACTTGGTCAGAAAGTACTATGTTGGCTGTAACATTTAAAAAACAATTTTTAATAAGCTGATTTTATTAATTTTTTTTAAGGTTTCAGAGAGTCTTTTAGGGCATGGGAATTTCGCCTCTCTGTTGTCAGCAGTGGAAAATAGATTATACTGAAACAGGAAAGGGAGGGATAATGAAAAGGAACCATTTGAATAGTCTGGCTCTTCTCACCTTGGAGAACAGACAGCTGGGTCAGGAGGAAGGAGAGTGGGATATTTCTCCCTTTCCTTTCAAGCAGCCACTAATAACTGGAGAGCTGTACCCTGGGATGTGACAGACAGACTTTGTGTCAGTGTGTACCTATTCCAGCTGGAAAATAAATGAGGAAGATAAACCAAGTGTGTTGGTTGTGCAGGTACCAGCGTGGCTGTCGGTCTCTGGCTGCCAATCTGCAAGCTCAGGGTGCTGCTGTGCAGAACCAAAAGAGAGAAATTGCTGCTGCTGAAGCTGATGATGATGAAGAATATGACATTCCAGGAGAGATTGAAAATGTCGTAGGTGTGTTCATACTGGAGAGAAATTGTTGTAGTGCTGAGAATTAAACATATTGGAAAACAACCTGCTCAGGCCTGAGAGAGTCACATGGTTATCTGTGCTAATGGGAGCAATTGGAAAGGCTCTAAAACTTCAGTCTGTGCATCTTATTAAAATAAATTATATTTTTCAAGTGATTTGGATTCAGCAAAAAGCAGAAAGTCAATGCTGGAGCATCTGTTGTGGTGTTGGGGCAGGGAGTTACTGAGATATGTTTTACCAGTTTTATCCAGTAATATGAAAGAGATACCTCGAACCTTTCACAAATGGAAGGATGAATTAAAATTTCTAATGAAATACACAGCAGAAAATCATGCTACATGAAAGCTGAAGACTTACGGTTTAATTTTTAGACTGTGGTAGTATCAAAGGAAGAGCATTTTTTTTATTAGTGTGCAGTTGTACAGCAGGTCCTCTGCTAGCTGGCTGGTGAATATTCTGTAAATAAATAGGCAAAATTGCATCAGGAGACTTTTATAACTGAATAAGCTGATGAACCTCTGCCAGAAGCTCCATGAGCTCCATTTTGGAAATTTCACAGCACTTAAAATGTCAAATCAAATTTTCTCTTCTTGAAAACAATTTAGACATATTTCTCATTTCTTTGATTTTAAGTTGCACATGGATGACAAATAGAAGAAATCTGGATGCAAGGATTTTTATTTAAGAGAGGGATGAATTGTGAACATTTTAAGAAATCTTTCTGGTGTTTAATGAGAATAATGTGTTTTGTTTAAATGAAATTATTTGCAGAGCAATTGTTGATTGGACTGAAGGACAAAGACACCATCGTGAGGTGGTCTGCGGCCAAGGGGTAGGTCTCTTGTGGTTACTCTGATCAACTGAAGTGAATTGACATACTAACTAAATTTTTTTATGACTTACAAGCTGACTGCTGTCCTAATACACCACTGATGCTCCTTTTTTTTTTTTTTTTGCTTCTGTAGAATTGGTAGAATAACTGGAAGACTTCCAAAAGAATTAGCAGATGATGTGATTGGGTCGCTGTTGGACTGTTTCAGGTAAAAGTCTTATTTCACACTTTAAATGCATCTGGAACATGTCAGTTTGTGGTGCAGGGGGACAACAGTTTGGGAGACAGGTCTAAAAATCTGTAGGTTTTGTTACTGCCCTTCTCCCAGATTTCAAAATCGTGGAAGGCACGGATGGGCTGAGGGATTTCAATAAAGGAATTATTCCTAATCCTTCCTCTTGACCCCATTCTAAGGTAACATGTGGAAGGACTGAAGCTGACCTTAGGAAAAATTTGAAAATGCTCATTAACCTGCTGCGTTGGAGATTCCTGATGTGCTCAAGACTCATGTCTTGAGTGTAGTGTCCATTCTCAGAAATGTGGTGAGACTGGAAATGATGTTCCAAAGGGTTTTGGGGATCCCCAGGGGAAGGAAACCATCTTTGTGTGAGGGGAGGCTGGAACATGTAGGAAAAGTGAGGAGTAAATGGGGTATAATAGAGGTTTATGACCTTGGGAATGGTGTGGAAATGGTTCTCCTCTACATTTTACATTATTAGAAGCAAACTCAGGCATCAAGTAGCAGGTTTGGATTAAAGACAAGGTGTGGTTTTTCACACAGCACACAGTTAACGTGTAAAATTTCTTGCCACAGGACGTTGTGGATACTGAAGGTGTTTGCCTGAACAAAAACCATGGTTTTTTGTCTGTAAACTTGTCCATGATCTGCCAGACTTTGGAAGTGTTCTGGGGAGTGTTGCCATATGCTGGTCCTTCCACTCCTACTGTGGCTGTGTCAGTGGGGGTTTGGGGCTTTGGGGCCAGTGGAAATTCCCTTTAGGTCACAGAGCTGTGAGGGTGTTCTTTTGGTGCACTGAAGTGTTGGATGTCATGGCCCTCCATCCATGTAGACCATGTAAAGGACTAAGTTATTAAACAAGTATCATGTGCTTATTTTAAATATCAAATTGCTCATCAGGTCTGCTTTGAGTACCTGAAGATCTAAACTGGTGGTTTAGAGTAAGCCAGTAACAAAAAGAATTTCTTTATTGACAGGAAATACTGGTCATGTTCAGTTTGTCACTCAGGTGTACTCAGTTTTAAAAAGTCTTCACACATTTGCTGTGAGTACAAATTAAAAATACCAGCTCAAAGGATGACACCTTAACAAGAAAGAAGGTATAAAGTCTTAAAACCTTGCAAGGAAAGTCTCCACTTAGATGATCCTTGCACTGTGTTACTGTGATTAATTTAAAAGGTGCTGCTGATCTCAATTATCCCTGGAGCTTCAAAGACCTGTACTCCCTGTGTTTTCTTTCCTTGTTTTTCAAGTCATAGGGATGAGTAATTCAACCAGTAATTGAGTGACCTGCTTTCTTCAGAAACACCTGGGAACAAACGTAGGCAAGGACAGAGAGAACCTTTACTGACTTCTCTGCACGAAATATCTGGTGACCAGAACAAATCAATTGCTTATCAGAGGCAAATCACTGGTGTTATGTCTCTGGGCATAGGAAGAAAGGATTTCTTATATGTCGGTAGATTAAGAGACAAGAGCTAGGGAAGAAATATGGGATGGTTTTTCACAGTATAGAGAGGTTGTCAGCACAGTCCCATTGGGGTGTGAGCCCTGTGCTGTTCCATCTACTTGGAAAAAAGAGGAAACAAGGAGGTGAGGAAATCAACTGGTGATTTAAAGTTGATTTAATGTAGCGAGAGCTAAAGGTGATAGCGAGGAAAATGTTACAGAAGGCCAAGTTAAGTAATGAGCCAGTAAATGACATATAAAATATGATGCCTAATGAATGCAAGCTGATGCTCTTGGGGCAAAATACTGCTCCCTGTAAAAGAGCTGGAAGCCACTGATCTGGCCAAGTGTTGAAGTGCTTAGTGGCTGGCAGGGAAAACAAGGTAAATGGAATATTGAATATTGGGAAAGGAAGAGAGAAAACTGAACATTCAGAAGTGACATCACTGTTGGGGCTGCTTGCCAGTGGAAGGAGAAAGCAGAGGGATGTGATTTTCTGTGTCTCCATCATCAGAGTGAGGGAAGGGGAAAGCGAGTGGCTGTTTCCAGTTCACTCTGCCGTGGTGTGGGAGCAGGGAAGATCAGGAAGTGCATTTCCACGCAATTATAATTAACCCATGGAAGTCACTGCCACGGGATGTTATGGGAGCCAAAAGTGTAAAGGGAGTTCAAAAAGGGATTACACAAATTAATGGAAGAGAGTCCTTTCAGAGGTTATGGAATGTGGCATCTGGCTGCAGTGTCTGTGCTGCCGATTGCCAAGCCAGGGAGGCAGTGAGGGAATGGTCCTTCATGCTTGGACTTTGGCTGAGCATCTGCTCTTGGTGCCTGTCGGAGATGGGAGAGATGAAGCTTTGCTATGACCTAGTCTGTCTGTTCAGCATCTTATTCTCAGATTCCTATGTCTAGTTTAATACAAAATGAACTTTGTGCATGTTTAATCCTGCAGCGTTCAACCTTTCCCCTTGTTACCTGCCAGCCCACCAAAAACTGGGTACGATTTTGGATATTTTTTGCTGTGTGCACTGCAAATTTCTCTGGTTTATGTTTTTTTTAAGGTAGATAAACACCACTGTTTGCTCAATCCATAAGCTCCTGTAATGTGTTTGTTGGGAATTGTCACTTGACCCTCTTTTGCAAGTTAAGGAGAGTGTTTGGCACTAAATTCATTGATTATTTTGGGTATGTTTTGTAAATCTGCATCTTTTACAGTGTACTAGGAAGTTGTTTTCCTTTCCTGGATGAGTTTCAGGTATTGGAGTCTTCTGCATTGAGGTTACATTTATAGTCATAAATGCATCCTTTGCTGATTTGCTCATGTTTATAGCAATAAATATGCACAAATGGGAAAGAAAACTGTTCAAACTGTATTCTTCTATTTTAGAAGTCCAGCGGGATCAATAAAACAATAAGCACATGCTGGTTTGGATTAGGGGTCCTTTAAAGTGTTAGGAATTCCCCATGAGGAGTGAAATCCTGTCAGGGCAGGTCAGTTTTAACCAAACTCTGTTCTAACATCAGTTTCCAGGAGACAGACAACGCGTGGCACGGCGGGTGCCTGGCCCTGGCAGAGCTGGGCAGGAGAGGGTTGCTGCTCCCTTCCCGAATCTCAGACGGTGAGTTGGAGTTCATGTAAGTTCATGGAATAACAATTTGTATTATTTGGGATCAAATGTGTGGCAATAGGCTGGAATTTGCTGATGTGAGTGTGTGCTGAATGATGACTGAAGTATTGAATTCTAGAGGAAAACATACACCTATGGGGACATTTAAGTGCTTCTGTCAAAGCATTGGCTTGGGTGTGCCTTTTTTATACTTAATAAATATTTCTTTCCAAAATGGAGTTAATTTCTTGGGGTTTTCTCCTTTCTTCCTCCCTCCCTCCCATGTTTCTTTGTGCAGTTGTGTAAAATAATTCTGTATGTCTCTATATTGTGTCACTGTCATTATTTAAATGGAATATATTAAATAATTAATGACTAACTTGCACTTCAAAGCTAGTAGCTTGTGCTGTTTGTTTCTGGTTAAATTTCAAAGGCCAGTTTCATGTAATTTATACATTGACTGTTTATATTTTTAATGAGTTTTTGAAATAACAGAATGGAAAGAGAAGGAACAGGACAGAGGAATTGTTTCTTTGTGTCAACATACACTGAAGTACAGAGATACTAATGTGAAAAGGAGGGGTTCTCTGTGATTTTGATCAATTTTTTATGTACTGAGAACGACCGAAGCTCAATGTAGCAGTGCACATCCACTCTTGGGTGCTTTTACACCAGTGTCTTGTTCTGGGTGGTGCTTTGGATCCCCTCTGGTGCTTCTGTGTTCAACAGAGAAGTTGAACACCAAATTTCAAAAATGTTTCAGAACTGGTGTTTCATACTAATAAGTTGAGTTGCCAAATCTTTCCTGTTCTGAAGATCTGTAAAATGTGACATTTAATACAGTTTATTCCTGTGTCTCCATGGGAAGAATTCATGTCCAGTATAGAATGTAAGAAGGTTTGTGCAGTGAGCCTTCAGTTGGTTTCCCTTTTCTGATTGCCTTTCCCCTTTCCTGATAAAGGTGAAGTAGATAAAAACCTCCCATCTTAAAGGGGAATAATGAATGGGAAATCCTTTGACCGAACCAGAACTGTCCACCTCTGTCAGGGAGTCTGGATAACCTCATGTCAGAGATTTTTTTATTCAGTTTGAGGAGGGGAGATCAGGTAGACCTCACCACTGGAGCTTGTTTTTCTGAGATAGGGGAGAATAAATCCTTGAATTATATGGAAAAACTACCAAGAGGGTTTTCCGTGTTCACTTAAAGAGATTCAAACAAGAGAGTTTTGGTTTTTTTTAGTTGTGGATAACTGAAACTTTCTTCTTCCAGAGATTAGTGAGGCAAGTAGCTTAATGTAGTGTGAAAAGCAGCAGCAGTGACATTTTGTAATTTCATCTTTGGAAATTAGGGATTTGGTCCTGTCTATCCCTAAGATGAAGCTTTAAACTTGACTAGAAAGCACCTCTATCTCTTTATTTAATCATGTGCTGATGTACAACTCGATACATTATGCTGGCCCACAGCCTTGCTGTTATCATTTGAGTTCATTGAGCTTTTTCTGTTGCCTCATTCCCTCTGTTCACACTCAGATTGATATTCTTGCCTTCTGATAATCTGGGAAAAGCTTTTCCTTATGAAAGATTAAAGATCAGTGTATTCTCATGTTGTTCCTCAGCTCAGAAACTGGACCCCTGTCCCCTGTAATTTGCTGTTCAATGCTGGTCTGGTTCCAATGCTCTGGCTGAGCTGTTGGCTCGAAGCACCACAGCACAAAACATGAGTGAAAAATCTGGGAATTCTACACTGTGTTGGATACAACTCCACTTCCTTATGTAGATTTACACCTACTAGTGATTTTCTGGCAGGTGAGGATGTATCTTACCTGAATAATGATCACTGAGATATACATACCCATGGTTTTATGTGAATATCCCTGGTTTTGGGTTCATTCTCCTTACGCTGATAGTGCCAATGTGCAAATTTACACGGGGGAACAGCCTTATTTTAGTTAAACTTTTGTAGCAGTCTGGATAAGATGGACGGCTGCTTTAAGGCAGGGGGAATTCTGAGCTTTGTTATGTGGAGCTAAAGTGTGGATGAATTAATGTGCATAATGAATGTGCATCTGAAGGGAGCTCCTTTTAGAGCTGTTTGGTGTTCGTGCCAAAATTCTGCTTGTCAGCTGAAAATTTAGTTAGCAATTTCTTGCTAATTCTTCTTTGACATACATGTTATAGATAGTGCAGTGAATGTATTTGTGTTCATGAATGACTTTCCATATATTTTAAATACAGATCACAAGATTTATTGGAAAAATTGCCATTTCTATACAGAGTTATGGAAGCAGGAATTAGTTTGGGCTGTCCGTAGAAGCACACAGAAGATGACAGTGAGTGATATACTGAAACAGGACCTTCACCAGGAGAGTTTGCCTGAGGTGAAATAAATTATATAAATAACCTTCTAGGCCTGGAGTTTGAAGGCTGCCCAGTGTCTGTCTAACCTCAGCAAAGCAAGCACCTAGACTGTTTAGTTCTTCATATTTTCAGTGCTGTTTTCATAGTGATTCACTTAAAGGTGAACATAAACTGCATTTGTTAAACCCATGCAGGCTTTCTTTGGTTTGAGTTGGATCTTGGTCTTGGACAAAGTGAGAAGAGCTCATTTCCACAGGGTTGGGGTCAGTTTGGTTAAACTGGCACCTGTCTCTGGGTAATTAAATTTGCTTTGTTCTGTTTTGTGGCAGAATGGCAAAGTGCATTCATACACAGTGTTTACAGTAAATTCTAAATAGCCAGATTTAATCTTAAGCTTATTTAAACTACTGCACAGTGACATAAAAAAGTTTTCTAAGGAAAAAGACAAAAAAATCCCCTACTGGATGAAGTTAAGCCTGAAAAAAGACTATGACAGCATGTTGTTGAGCAGTGTTGTTTCTAGAGCTTAAACGTCTTTTAAGAAAAGTTGTAAAAGTTATTTTACATCAATAGAATTGCAAAACCCCCTTAAAGATTCATCTAATGTACTTTGGCTTTAGTAATGAATGCAAAAATTCACTCATCAAAACCTGAGCTTATACAAGGCAAAGTTCAGTTACTTAAAAATATTAATATAAAATTATCAACATTATTTACAACGGAGAGACTCAATGTATCTTGTCAAGGGCCAAGTCCAGCGTGAGGCACTTTGCAGGAATTTCGTGGTGTTGCTGGTGACCATCTGCCGTGACCAGAAACCCGCCGGGAAGGGGAGGATTAGGACACCCTTGTTCTCTTCCTCAGCGTGAACACTCTGCTGCAGTCATTGGGCCTGACCCTCTTAGTGCCTTGCTGGGCCTTGGCGGATTCTTTCTGACTTGTCCTTTTTTGCCCCTTGGCTTTCTGATTGCACTGAGCATCCTGAGTGTCGCAGGAGTCGCGCGCGGCTCCCGCGGCTGGAGCGTTAGCGTCCCGCGCGTCGCCGTCGAGCCGCGCTGCGCCGGGGCTGTAGGAGGCCAACTGGCACAAGGCCACTGCCGCCGTCTGCTTCTGCTCATCGCAGCTCTCCATGAGTCGCAGCTCCTGCCCCGTCCTGCTGGGGGTCCCGCTGCTGCAGCCCCCTGCGCCGGAGCTCTCGGCGTGCGTGGTGGCGGAGTCAGCGCCGCTGTCGGGAGAAAAGCTGTGGAAGGGTGTTTTCAGGCTTGCTGTGTTGCAGGAGTCCTTCACCGAGAGGTTCAAGGGCATGTCCTGAAGTTCCAGAAAGCTCTGCTGGTCTGTTTTGGGTGGGGTTTTGTACACATGCTCGTGGGTGGGTCCTGTGCTGGTGTCGGCCTTTTTGGAAAGGTTGAGAGGAGCTATGCCTGTGTCGTCTTCGGCGTTGGGCAATGAGCCCGCGTTGGTCTGGCCATTGGTTTGTGCATGTGAGTCTTCATCGGTGACGTTAATGCTGAAAGAAATGGGGAGAAAAGAGAATTCACTACCAGTTGCTCTTTTAAACTGGGGCTTGGAAGTGGATGGGAGTGGGAAAAATCTAGGCTAGATGTCTGACAATCTTGTTGTTTCCCCTTGAACACTCCCAAGTCCCTTTGACCAGACCTATCACTGTAATACAATGTAATAATTCCCTGGAGTATACGGGCACTCAGAATTACTGCATTGGAAACTCCTGGTGCACTTTAGGAGAAGGAGTGGTGTGTTCACTGTAGCAGCTCCGAGCTGCTTTGCACAGTTAGCATAGAACATATTCTCTCACTGCTGTAAACTTAAATATATTTAAGGGGTGTTGCATAAAATGTGCCCATCTGTCTCTGTGTGTCTCTGGCAAACCTGCCAAGCATTTGCAGAGGGATTTTGTTACTTTACCTGGTAGGTGAATCCCCTCTGTCCTGCTGTGTCTGCGCACTTTGAAGTGCACATGGTTGGTCAGTGCTTTTTCTCACAGGTCTGAAGGCTGTGAAGTTTTCTTCTGGCTGGTCATACTTGCCCAGGGATGTGGAAGATGACTTGTTGGAGAGGTCAAATAAGCCCTCGCATGCGTGGGTGGTCTGGGTGAAGTTGGTGGGGCTGGGTCTGCCGGGGGAGCCCGTCGCAGCACTTCCCGCGAGAGGGCTCATTTTGGCGTTCTCCCTTTCATTTTGGTCATCCTTAGGGTTACCTTTGGCGTGCAATAATGTCATTTCCTTTTCATAATCTGCTTGTTTTTTATGTGAGCTTAGAGGGTACTGTTGAGAAGGGCTTAAGGAAGCTGGGTACAACAAGGTAGTTTCTTCCATCAAATGAGAATTCTGATCCCTGTTAATACCAGCTACATGTGAAAATCTGTAAAACGGGGGATCTGTTGGCCTACAAAATCCATACGGTATGGGTGGAGTGGAGTGATATTGTTGGAACAATCGATAGTGTTCGTATGCTGCTGGATTTATGGGTTTTGGAAGCGGCCCGGGATGGGGAAGAAAGTGTCTTTGATCTTGTGCTCCGTAGACAGAGAGGGCAGAGCTTTCACACTCGGAATTCCCCGGGAGCAGGTAGGGTGTGTAGATGGCCAGCCTGTGCTCATAGAAGTGGGGCGAGTACTCGGGAATCATTGGCTGCATGTAAGGTGAAATGGAACCAAAGCCTTTTGTGGGAGCGACTTTGTGCGGGAACTCTGGGAGGAAGGGAGAACCCGCCTTCCACGGGTGGGCTGGCGCATGGAACGCCGACTTGGTGTGGAAAGGGGAGCTTTTGCTAGAGAGGGACAGGATTTCGGATGCCTCGCTGATCTCCGGGCCTTTGCCGTCCCGGTGTTCTCCGACGGGAACGAAGGCCGAGGGCCTCGCCATGCCCTCCATCAGGGGCTGCACGCTGATGGCGCTCTCTGCCGCGGAACCGGCGGGGCTCAACTCCTTGGGCATCGTGGGTTTTTGTCCTTGAACGGCCGCATTTGTCGCCTGGTTTTGTAACTCAACATTTTCCTTGGCGTCTTCCTTTGCAAAAGGGTATTGAGGCTTTGACTCGAGGCTCGCCAGTCCATTTGTGACAGATTTAGAAGAAGTTGGTTTAGACTCGAGCTGGTTGATCTGTTTGGGCTCCAGGGAGCTGCTCTTTGGACACTTGATGACTCGATCCTGCTCCGATACTAAAGTGATGGAGTTCTTGCAGAGGCCGTACTTCATGTGGTTGAAGAGGTGGGATTTCTCATTGCAAGTGAAGGGGCACTGGAAGCACTTGTACTTGAAAGGCTTTCCCGGTGGTCTTGGGATGTAATGAGGCTTCTTGGGTTTGCGTTCTTTGAGGAGACTCATCTTTTTTCTGCTTTAAACAATTAAATATAATGGTTCTTTATAAAAACTTTCTTGTGGTTCCCTTTCCTCGGTTTTTGGCCTCGTGATGGTGCCGGTTTTTCAGGTTTCTGGAATCCTTCTTCCCAGGTGAGGAGAAGCAGCAGCTCCCGAGATGTCCCAGGGAACTGGGTGCTGGAAAACAGCGCCTTGGCCACTGGTAGTGCAGGAACTGAAACACAAAGTTGAAAATCAGCTGTGGTGGAGCATTGGGACTGAAACCAAAGTAGCACCTTCTCTTAGCTGCATTCCCCCTTGTACTGCCTGAGTTGGGTCGGGATTCTTTTAAAAACCAAATTAAAATGCTGGATGTTGGCTGGGCATTGACCTTTGGCATCCTCCCGCCCCCAAACACCGTGACACAAGTGGCCTAATTTCCAGCAGCAGCAGCCCTTGTCACCTGCCTGTGCTGCCGGCCTGGGGGAGTTCCCTTTGGAACATTCATTGAGAAGATGAAAGTAGAAATCCAGGCGGAGCTGTTGAGAGAGGAGTGGAGGTGGGTGGGATGGGAAGAGGCAGGTCCTGGCAGCGGCTGGATGTGGGGCGAGCCTGTCGGGCCGGTCGGGGAGAGCGGGGAGGGAATTTCCTGCTGTGGTGACACAAGGGTGGGGTGGACGGGTCGCACTTGGGCGCTGACTGGGCTCGTTCTGGCACTGACCAGCCCCTCTCTCCGCTGGGCTGGCGTTTCCCAACAGCCCAGTCTCAGCGGGTGCCTCCAGAGTGGCCGATCTCTCGAAGGATAAAACCACACCGATTTTCTTCCTCTTCCTAATTCAATTAAGAGAAATGAGCGCTGCAGTGTCTGACTAATGGAACGCTCTGCCTGATAAACACATCTCCCATCCTCCTGCGGCAGGGCTCCCCGGGCATGGCACCGACTTAACACGGGCACCCGAGGGTGTTAACTTGGGCAAAAAAGTGTCTGCCAGCAATTGATTTATAGGGGAAGGATCCCTCTGCCTTTCTCTGGAAAAACGGAGGTTGTGGATACTTTATCCAGCCCGGTGATTTGCTGGGTAGATAAGTCGGGAGGGCTTGTACCGGCTTGTTCCATTATGTTCACTGATTCTGAAGGCGTGAGAAACTCTCGGAGTCAAGTTCTCATGATTTTATAGGATGTGTTATGGCAGAGATCTAAAAACTGATGATTTCATCATGAACTACAAGCATCATTATCAAAATGATGACTGTTGCAAAACCACGCACTGTATCTATTGTGTTACCCGAAACTGCAGCAATATTAATTGTAAGGGTGACGAGATAGCTCCATTTTTAAAAAAAAAAAAACAACACCCTTTTTTCATAGGAGTTTGAATTAGTAGTATTAAAATCCCGAGTTTATGAAAAGAATTGCTCGTAATTGCGTGCTGTGAGATTTTAGTTAAAGTAGGGATGTTTTGCATTTCTTAAATCAGAGATTATTTAATAGAAAATGCCAGGCAACACATGATGAAAACTGAAGGAAAAGCTACAGAATTGCTGCTTGTTTCATCAGGTACAGTAATTCTAGCAAATTGTATTAAATGTTGTTTCTGATGTCATAGAAATATTAATTTTATTAAAATAGTAATTGTGAAGGCTCCCTGAAAAATGCAAAGCTGCTCTTTAAGTGGAAAAAACAATCAAGTTTTTTCCTAAAATTAACAAATTATTAAATGTGCTTCAGATTAATGAAAGGGGAATTTCTAGAGAAGTAGCTTTTTGTTTTTCAGGTTTTAACAGAGCTTTTTTTGTTATTTGAGGTGGGTACTGATACTATAACAACAAAAATGCAGCAGCCTGTTAAAGCCTTGTCACTGGAGTCTGCTTGAAATGGTAGTTCAATAAATTTAAAAAAAAGTAATATACTATTTTAAAATATTTTAAATAACAATAGCCAGAATTCCTTTGAAAGATTAATGATACTATTTTAACATTAAATAAATGAAATTTTGAGGCATAGGAGGAGAGGTCCAGATAGGGGAACTGGCCTTTTTTTTTTTTTTTTCTACCTTAAGTGATCTTGTTGCATTTATTTTTGACTAATGATTTATAACTAACATGGCAAGTTTGTAATGGACTTGATCGAGTCAGTTTGTACCTGTTATTCTTTATATCTTCTTGGAAGTGCTTGTACTAATTATTCTTGAAAAAAAAAGATATTGTTGTCAAAACTGCCTGGCTTTCTTAGCTGAGCCATCTATGATAATGTCCGAATCTGCATTCGGGTGCCGCACTTGTAATAAAGGGATGGTAATTAGATTTCCTGGTTCTGCCAGCTTTCCTTTGCTTCATAATGAAAATTCCTGTGTGTCCTGTCCTCCCCCCTCTGACTTTGTACTCAGTATTTAACTTTGATTCAAGTTATTCCTGTTGGACAGAGTATTAACTATCGTTCCTTAACGAGATAAAATGTGTTGTTGCAGTTTGAGTGCTGGAAATTTGGAGCCTCGCAGCTCCTTGGCCGTGGGTAGAGCAGCAGAGCATTCCAGCAGCTTCTTTCTTTCCATTTAATTTGTTTTGATGGCTCCCAGAACCTGCTGCTCTGAGTTGGGAGGTGCAGAGCAAGCAGCTCAATTTGAAGGGTGTTTACCCTTTCCTAAACTTAAGTCAGTGCCCGCCAGGTGAATGTTCTCTTTCTCTTTTAGTATTTAATCCCTGCTTTTCTCATGGTTAAAAATGCCAGTAATAAAATATTTCTAAAGCCAGACAAGAATGGTAATTTCTCCTCCAGTCTCTTAAGTAAAACACGGGAGTATCTGGCAGAGGGACACATTTCATAATTAAAAAACATTGAAATTATTTGATCCCACAAACACAGGGAGAAAAGACATGAATGGTTTAAAATAGGTCCCTCCAATTAAAACTGTCCCTGTGTAAATAATGTTGCTTCCAGCTGCCAAAGTTAAGATTTGGTATTAGAAAGAGAAATGAAAATAACGTAGTTACTTTTTCCTTAAACTTCAATGCTTTAACTCGTGATATCCTTTAAAAATGAGGGAAAAAAAAAAACTTCCAATAGAAAGATGAAAATTTTTATGTAACTTTTTTTTTTTTTTTTAAGATTGAGAATTTATTTCCTGTCCACCTGGTTGTAGAAATGCAGATGGTGATATATCATTACAATTTTCTAGTTTTGAAATGTAGTAGTAGTATTTATTTACATTTTTGTTTGAAAGCAGGTTATTCAGATAGTATGGGTTAAACTTGAGGTTGTCTCAGCTGTTTGTTTGTGTCAATAGTAACCTCCCCATGGCTTTCGAACCCGTCGCCCTTTCCAACCTGAGGCCGATGGCTCCGAGTTCTCTTCCTTCTATTTTTAAAAGCAGGTTGTTGCTCCTTCCTTGCCTTTAACCTATTGGCAAGTTCAAAAAACAGGAATGCAGTTGGGCACTGTGTGTGTGTAAATATATAAACAGAAATGTCCGTGGGGATAAGCGTACACACACAGGCACATGTGTATTCATGCACACACAGAGATACGCACATATACATCTGTGCATGTTGTTTTTTAGGGGTTTAAGTAGTCTAAATTGTTTTAAGATGCCCAGGCGATCAAAGAGGAAGTTTCCAAATGTCTTTTATTACAAGCAGGGACAGTAATTACATTTCTTTTTAGGACACTGCTTCAGCAAAGTGCGTAACAGCCGGTCATGCCCACCCCATTATTATTGCAGGCTCCTTCTGGTGATGTGGGTCTCTCTGACCAGGAGGACTCACTGGGGTGGAACATTTTGAAGGACATGCTATAATTAAAATATTGTGATGTGGCATTATTGCATAACCCAAGGACATGCCATTGTCACCTACCCAGGGTGTTGCAAGAACGAGATCTGTGAGTTTTATTCTAGCCGAGATTTTCCAGCGTTTAACCACCCCTCCCTTCTAAACTTCCAGGTCCTTGAAACTGGAAGATAAATTTTAACGCAACTGGTTGTGAATTAGGAGGAAACGTGGGTGAGAGCAGTGGGCTGTCCGGGCTGGGCAGGGAGGGTGTGCGAGGTGCAGCCCCACAGGGACCCCGCGGGTGCGAGAGGGAGCCCAGAAACAGAGAGTAAATGAGTTGCTCAGGCAGCGTGGGTAAGAAATTAACATCTTTGTACATATTAACTTAATAAATCAATGTCTTAATACACTTCAATTGACTGGAGAAAACAATCCAATTTTCTGCTAAATTTCCAGAAGCTGGAAAAATGAATAAATCAAAGCTGGTATCCCTTATTTTCATAGAAGCTTTTCAGATGAACCCGACACGACTCTGTGAAGCAGAGTTGGCAGAGCAAACGCAGCAATTTTAAGCAATACCTCTAAATATAATGCATTAACTCCCTACAGAAAAAAAAAAAAGGAGCTTTGCATCAACAAGAGTTTTACAAACCTGCAAGAGTTAGGTTTTCTCTAAGACTAAAATATTCCCTTCTCCTTTTGGAACTTTCTGCTGAGAGCCGTGAGTGCACCTGCTGGAGTCACCCCTGCTGCTGGCACGGTGGGCACCGAGCACCTGGCCCTCGCCCCTGGGATGAGAGCACCGACACCCTTTATTAAAGAAAAGCTGTAAAAGCAGCAGTGGACTCACCGGGCTGAGCGGGGCTGTCCGAGCGCGGCGGCGGCGGCTGAGCTGGAGCTGTCACTGCTGGGAGAGCAGTACCTGTTCTCTGCCCCAGCCCTGAGTGAAACTGCAGGAGGCTGTTCCAGGGGAGGGACCTGAGCGTGTAGGAGTTGAGCCCTCGGGGTGTAGAGATGCACCTGATATTACTCCAGCCTGCAGCTACGATTCATTTGTTTGCGTCCACCGCTCTCCCTCGGCATTACCTCAGCCTTACCTGGCTGTCCAACACGGCTCCCGTGCCCTCCAACAGCCACCTCTGCTCCCGGCTGTCCCTTCCTCTGGGAGGCATTTGTGGGGTCACAAAGGCTTCGTTAGCACTGAGGATATTTAACTTTGGCACAAGTGGCTCATGGGCAGCAGAGCTGACTGTACACACGGGGTAGCAAAGCCTAAAAACTGATTTTACTCATTTATTAGAGTCTGATGGTTTTTATGGACTGCTTTTGCAGCTTTAATATTCTTGCTGGTTTTTTTCTGCCCCCCCCTCTTCATTTTTATTTAAATCTTTTTGTCCTTCATGAGTCTCCTTTCCGAAGGCGGGACTGAACCGACTCCAAGCTCTCTTGCCACAGGAACCTGCCAAAGCTTGTCTATAATCGACAGCCAAATGTACAGGTCCTGGAAAGGGAAAGGAGTCACCGCGGCAAGGATTGATTATCGTGTCTGGGTGTTTGCTCAGGAGCTGTGAAATCCGGCGGTGAAAGGGGAGAGTCAACTGATCACCCACTGATTAGTGCTTTTCCTTGGGTTGTGGAGTTTGTAAGTGACAATTTATTAGTGCGTTTGCCTCTCACCTGGTGCCATGGCTGAGTAGTTCAGTGACACGATATCCTCTCACGTGCAGGCTGGTAAAAGGAAGATCTTTCAATAGTTGTGGCTCTGTCTGAAAACATTCCTGTTAATGTATAAATAAAGGGGCTTTTGGCTACTAATTCTGGGTCACTGAGATGTCAAAATCCCTGTTCAAAACAGTTAAGTTAGCTGGATGAGCACGAGAACCCTCTTGTTTCACCCCCTGTTCCTTAGATTAGACTGTTGCAGGTTATTGAAACTTCAAAATAGTGAAGTACAATGAATTTTATACTTGGCAGAAGTACGATCTTTTAAATGAAAATTATTAAGGAAATTGTCACTACCAAACCTGTTTAGGCAGTGGGTAAAAGTTGTTTCAAAATCAGTTTCTAAAGCAGTGTCTTAAAAATAATTTTAAAGGTGTTGCCTTTGGCTTGCTGGAATTATTTACAGACATCTACTTCCCCATGTGCGTACACAGGTCACTGTCCTTCCCCTTGCTGTGCAGGTGGAACTTTCTGGAAAAGAAATTAAAATTATAAGCAGTCACTAATTTTAAGATGGAAGAGTGGCTCCTGTGGGTCTTCTTTTTTTTTAGTTTTTGTAAACATTTTCATTTATGTTCCTATAATGCAGCCTAGCAGTGTCAAAAGGTGTAATATTACTGTTGTTACTCTCTACTGGTTTGTAAATCCACTTTAGATGAAATAACTGGAGTGTTTATGGTCCATCATTCTTCCATTTAGTCGGAAAATATTTTGAAGAAAATTTTCCTGTTAGAAAATTCTGCCTGTGGCAGAAAGGTCGTGCAATGTGTGCATTGAGAAATGCCCCAAGGAGACAAACCCTTTGCTTTCTCAGCAGTGCCTGCCCGGTGGTGAACAGCTTTCCTTTCATGTCTGTAGTTTGGGTGCCACATCCTTTTCCTCCTGCAAATGTGGATCCCTTTGTGCTGTCAGCATCTTTGGGTATATTTTTTTGCAGGTGATGGTTTGGAGGCAGGTTTCCTTGGATAGATCAGATCAGATTTTGTATTTTGGAGGAAAATCGCAGTTTGTAGCATTTGGAGGAAGGTGTTGAACTCCTTCAGTGTGAGTGACTGGGCTGTCAGTCATGACTGGAACTTCGGTTTTATTTTCCCCCCTTCCTTGATCCTGTGTGTGTGGAGGGGAGACGTGATGTCCAGTTGCTGCACAGACCAAAGGAAAATGATGTTTTAAATCCAGCTGCTTCCTGGAAGTTGCTGGTATCAGTCGGGTGAGTGAGTAAAGTAAAGTAGAACTGGAAGGCAAAGAACAGCTCACGTAGCAGCTCCCTTGGTCGGGGTTTGGAGGGTGTTAAAAAATCCAAATCTGGGGGAGGAGATTCATTGGCCAACACCAGAACAGCACCACAAGAGTTCTTGTTCGTGCAGAGTTCTAGAAATAATAAATCATGACTGCAGGGATGTTGTTTCAGCACTTTTGTTACCTCACTCTACTCACACCCTGAGTGTCCCATGGAGTGACCCCAGTCTCCTGTTGGCAGCACCTTTTTCATTTACCTGAGTATGAGTCAGACTAATTAAGAGCACTAGGACAGACAAAGTAAAATTGGGATTTATTTATATTTTTCTCTCATGTTGCCATGTTGTGATTATTTTTGTATCTTTGGAGGGCTGAAGCTTCAGTTTTATATCTTTTTTTTGGTGTAGAATATACTTCTCTGTTTTAAGTTATATTTAAAATGCAGTATTAAATAAGTGCTGTTTAGCTGTAGTGGAATTTAATTACTGTAGCATAAACCTGCCATTCTACAACTGTTACAAACTTCTTTTTTTGTGCTTTTATATCAACTTTTTGTCTCACCTTTAGCACTAAACAGCAAATATCACTCATAGGAGCCCTACATCCAAATGGGATAAACTTCACCTGTTTTCCTCTTGCACTGCAAAATTCCATTCCCTGGATGTATGAGCACGTGCCAAGTGTTGCTCCAGTGAGTTATCATCTCTGTGGGCATCAGAGAGTTCTTACCCTGCTGCTCTGGTGCCAGGACTGGCTCTGGGCACCACATTGTGCTGCTGGTTGGACTCCATCTCTGCCAGTCAGAGTTCTGCCACCATTCTGGGGCTGTCCCCTGCCTGCCAGTCACCATCAGCTTTTCCAGGGCTTTCTAGAGATGCTTTACCAATTGCTAGTTATTCCAGGAGAGCAGAGTTGATGGTAGGTGGATGTGGATCCTGATGGTAGGTGGATGTGATCCAAGGAGCCACCTTGGAGCTGTGTGACTGGGAGTGTTCAGTTCTACCTGTGTCACCTGAACTCTGTATCTGGGTGTGTGGCTTTGGCTAAACATTCAAGTCCTTTTTAATTTCTTGGATCGCTTGAGCCTGAGCTATCACAGGATTTTGCTCTCTTTCAGCTTGTTTGGGCTGGGTTATTCCACAGCATTCCCAGAAGGGGGCAAGTGGTTGTGAATATAATCATTGTAACTCATGCTGCGCCCCAAAACATTACCTGATTCTCCTACAATATTCTCATAATTATCTTTTTCTATCCCATATGAATAGTTATTAGTCTTAATGCTATTTGAACAACACCTTTGAAACGTGCCTTTGTTTTTCATGATGATCCAGCCCCTGAGACTGGAGATACGTCTGGGCAGATTGCTGGTGTTTGGGAGCTCCTTGTTCGTGATTGCTGGAGCAAATTACTTGTATGGGAAAAGAATAAAAGCTCAGCAGTTAACAGCAACTGCAGATCCCATTTTTAGATATTTGTTGCGGCCTGTGCTGTTAGTGTTTGGCCTGGAAGGAGGATGATCTTCCTTCGGGTTCCCATCCTCGCCCTTGGGCAGTGAAACAACTTGGGGGAAGTGGGAAAGAGCAGGAATTGGGACTGTAGGCAAAGCTGTTTCTAGGGAGGGTTTGTAATGATCACTCTTTGCCCTGCCAGTCATTCTCACAGGGATGAAAAATGCACCTTCAGTTTCTGCCTGTCGTGCTGGTTACAATTCTCTTTCCAAATGTATTATTTTAAGTGTTTTTCATGCAGAATGTTTCTGCCTTTCCAGCTTTAGTTTCAAGACTTACAGCAGGCATTCTGAGCCAGTTCTCTCACCTTATGAAGTGTTTCTGATAAAGCCCAGCAGTAGGACCCAATTTGTGCCATGTGCAGTTCCAGGATATATAAATTCATTTTTCTTGGAGGATTACCTGGTGCTGCTGTGATGCTGCTCTCACTAGAGAGTAGGGAGGCATAGAACTCCTGTATTCAGCTTATTTTTAGCTTTCAGTTACTCTCTGAAACATGTCAAAATTTTTAAATATTTATATGATTACTATATGTGGTCTACTATTTAAATAGATTTTTATAGTGGGGAATATAAACCAGCAAGTAAACTATGATTTTTTATTTTATTCCATTAAAAGCATTCAGATGCTGCAGCTTGTTGTGATTTGGAATTCAAAGTTACATGTCACTATTTAGCTGTAAAATTTCAGTTGTTGTTAGATGGGATCGTGCAGCTGAATTTCTATGTAGGAGAAATGTTTGGGTTTTTTTCTTTAGCAAAATAACCAGAAGTCAAGTAATCAGATCAGAAGATTTTAGTTATTTGTGTGAGTTTCTGCTTTTGGAATTACAGCACCCCAGAATGAAACACCCAGTGTACGTTAGTACCAAAAGCTTACATTTCAGTGTGGTTTCAGTATGATTTCACAGCTTTTGTTTTGTGCTGTATTTGTGGTTTTGTAGGCTTCAGACTATTATTTATAGGGGTTTTTTATTTAATTGGGTGGGGATAAATACTAAACAAACAAGAGAATCCCAGTTTACTTGAATTTCTGGTTTGCTTGTGAAAGGACGTTATTAAAATTTCTCTTGATGACAGCATAGTATAAACTTTCTAGCTAATAAGGTGTGTCACGTAGAGGAACATGAACCTTCCTGGGTGTTCTGAACGTCTTGGTGGTGAGATGAAGAATGTTCTGGTGTCACTGAAGGACTTCTGAGCCTCACATTGTCACAGGCAGACCCCACAGGGGTCTGGGCTCTCTGCTGGAGTCTCTCAGTTGCAGTCCATGGTAGAACTCTTGGTGTTTCATCAGCAGAACTTTCTGTGCGCATTGTGTGATTGCCCTTTTTGCTATAAAATCACAGAAGTGTACAGTTAAGGTTGAAAACATTTGCATCACTGAAGAGTAAGGAAAAGGAGGCAGGGAAAGGAGATTGGGAGAACCTTGTGGTTACACTTGCAGTGAATTTGTGCTTGTTTTGGGAGGATTCCAGCCAGGAAGATGTTACTTTTGATCTTCGAGCTTCCTTAAATACCCTTACTCGTTCACAGAGGATAGACTGAAACACTCCAGAAGTCCCTCTCTCCTTTTTAAACTGTGGCAACAATGCAAGCAGCATTTGAACAGGGGGAAATAATGCTGATGGGATCCCCAGATTATGGGTAATTCAGGAATCTGGTACTGCTGGGTCAATGCAGCTGATCCCAATCTGGAATGTGATTTTTTTAAAATCTCAGAATGAATGGAAAGTGTAGAAATAGAGAGAGAAAAATACCTATTTGTGCAGAACGAGCCTTTATTTCTTCAGGTCATAAACTACCTTCAGAATAAAAGGACCAACCAGAAAGTGTAAGAAGCAAATAGGGAGTGTTGAAATCTGTGGTGATTCTCTTAGTGAGGGGCCTGGGGCATATTTGAGGGGACTTGGCTGGTTATGATGGATTGGGTTTCCATGAAAAAATCAGGATGCTGTTACCTTTTCAGGGAGGTCAGACACAACTCTGCCAGTATCCAAAAAGACCCTGGATTAGGTAAATATTTGTGTTGGTTTTTTCTGCTGGATGATAAGCACGTGGTTTAAATAAGATACATTGATTCTGTCAGTTGATGTTTTTTCTCTGTTTTAAAACTATCCCATTATCTAATGTATTTTTGTTGCAAAGTTTGTAAGAGAGCAAGTTTCTGATGCTGTCAGAAGGTTTCAGATGGACTCAACCAATCTCAACTGCAGATGCTACAGCTTTGAAGGAATATCTGTGTACACATGACTGCTGTGTGTGCAGTTGTAAAATTCCCTCAGCTTCTGGTGCAAATATGTTGTTAATTTTCTATTGTTAATTTTCTATTGTTAATTTGATTGGAGTGGATATGTTCTCTGGGGCAGCAATCGTCTGTGCTGCTGGCACAGAGAAGGCTTGATCATGTGCTACTTATTGATAAGAGATTGGATTCCTGCCTATTTTGTCTGAGAGTAGAGGATGGTCCTTCCAGATAGTTGTATATAACTAGATATCCTTAAAAAATAAACCCCAAAAAACTCTACACACAACGTAAAAAGGGACATTTCTGCTTGTCCAAACTCACTGTGCCATTTATTAAAAGAAAAAGAAACCCTAACAAAAGTAAAACCAGTACTTCTTTCAGGTGCATTCTAGGAGGAGGTTTAACTTAGTCTAAGCTTCAAATAGTCCTACAGAAATCTCTTATGTCACTTCTTCAGCTTGTTTACGTGCTCTGTTTTTAAGGGTTGCCTCCTGTGTTTTCATGTCCCAGGGTGAGTTGTTTGGTGTGGATGAGCAGCTGGCAGGGTTTGGAGGAGAGGGACGATGCTTGGGCAGCATGTTGGTCTGTTTCATAGTGGTGGTTAATTGTGAGGCTTTTGGCAAAGCTCCAGGTGCTTTTCATCATAGATACAGGAAGTGAAAAAAAAAAAGATCTCCCTGTCTTAGGTGGACTCTTAGAAAATCGAGAACACCCAAACCTGAAAGGCTGGTTACGGAAGAATTCCTTCTCTCTAACACGCAGGTGAACTTTAAAAGTGATGCATGGTCTTGAAAAGAGCCTTTTAAAAAGTTATAATGCCTATGTCACCGTAATAGTTTTCAAATTAGCAAGGAGGCGTTATAAATAGTGCAGATTTATTTATTTTTTTTTCACTAGCCAGCAGGTATGAGCAAGAAGAAGTGCTGTGTCTGGAGCTGCAGCAGGGAAGGTCCCTCCCCCAGCACACCGGGAGATGGGGTAAACACCGAGCAGGGAATAAATGACACTGAGTTGCTTCTGGCTCTTTCACCGTGGGGTTTATCTCAGTATTGCACAACCTTAGCCTTGAGGCTGGGCTTTCTTGGGTGATCTTTCTTTCCTGACACACAGTGTTATGAGTTTACAGGATTTTTATACTCCTTCAGAGTAATTCATTCATTTGCTCGGTAGGATTTCTCCGCAAGCCTGTTCCTTCATGTCCTTAGCCTGCAGTTTGCTGCTGGTTCTGTCAGCTGGAAAGTTGGGTGCAGAACTCTCCTCTGGTGAGGGGGTACAGGAGTCCCCAAAACATTTCCCACTCTGTGTTTCTGTGCTGTCTCAGCTGCCAGCCTGAGCAGGGGGGCTTTGAGGATTTCTGCCTGTGTTCCATGGGATGGAGGGGCCAAAATGCAGCCCCACGTGCTCCCTGCTTGGCCCCTCTCCCGCTGCTGTCAGCGCCGTGCGTTCCTGCCCGGACCTCACTGCAGCAGGAGGTGGGAAACCAGAGCCACCATCCAGGTCTTAAACACTGCAGTGAAGGAGCAGGAGTGGCATCAGAGAGTCTCTGGGGGAACATCCAACCAGCCCGAGAGGACAGCCAGCCTTGGCATTCCCATTCCATGCCTTCCTGCCCCGGCAGCCAGGCAGACAACAACCTCCCGCGCTGCCTCGCCGTGATTCATCGCCGGAGCAGGTCTGTCCTGTGGGATAGCTCCGTGGAAAAAATACCACGTGAGCATGTAATTAAAGGCTCCCTTAATTCCTTACGTAGCGAGAGACTGAACTGAGGTTGCAGCCAGGCAGACACAGCCCTTGGTGCTCCCGGGGCAGAGGGTTCGGGGGGGTTTGAGTGGCTCAGCATCAGGGACTGCAGCTCTTCAGCCTGAGCTGCTCTTCCTTCTTCCCTGGTGACCTCCTAAGGAGGGACAGCCCTGGGGACACCGATGGCACAGGAGGGGCCATCCGTGGGTGGGTTTTAGGCACGTGCCCTTTGGGATGTGATGCTGGAGCATCTCACAGGAACACCGAGAACTTTGCAACAGCCAGAGCAGCACACGCGTGGTCTGCACCTCTCTGGAGGATTTATTTATCCTCCGGAGGAAACATAGTCTGGAGTCATGTGTGGAAAATGGGAGCAAATCAGAGGTGTTTGGTAGAACTTTAAACAAACACTCAGTTCTGATAGCGGGGCCTAACCTGAGCTTATGGACGTTTACATCTATGTTGGTGCAGTAAATATTGGTACAAGAGCCCTAATGAAGTTCCAATTAGGACATGCCTCCCTTTCCAGCAGAGGTCAGGGTGGTCCCAAACCTGACCCTCTGTACGTGGGAGAGCCAGAGTTCTGTTTTTACCATCTGGAGACATTGGTGGGTGTGCTCTTTTCCACACTGGACATGTGGATGTCTGCAGGGGTTTTATTAAGCCTGAGGCTCACAAAGGGCACTTCTGCAACGAGTTCCATTGAAGGAAAAGTTGAAGAATAAAATTACTGTTCTTTGTATGGAATATATAACTGTGTTTAAGCTTCCTATAGTGACACTGTGCACAATACATCCTTCAGCAACAGCAAGCATCCACCTTCTGTAGTCCTTTTTTCTTAATATAATTCTAAAACAGGTTTTGCAATGTACTTTTTACAAATTGAAACAGCTTCTCTGCATAAACAGTCCCTATAAAAATGTAACACTTGTCTAAGAGATATTGGCTTGCTCTGTTTTAAGCTACATATTTTAGTTTTAAACTAAATTTAAGCAATTTTTATTTAACCCCAGATCCAGTGAAAATGTTTTAAATAGGGTTGACTTGACATTTTGCAATTTTCTTGTGGAGACAAGGCCTCAGGCTGAGGAACAGGTTCTTGTTGTTTGTTTGGCTGCAGTATTTGTATGTTTTATATGATAAACATTGCAATGAATAAAAAAAAGGAATTACAGTGTGGAGATAAAGTGATATAGGTCTCTGGGTGTCCGGGTTAGAGTGGAGGGTGGTGTAAAATATGTTTTTAAAGGACTAGTGTGAGGCATTTTTCATTTACATACATGTGACCTTTCAGTATCAGCTCCTTCACCAGCTGTTTTTGGTCTCACTGAAAGGTGCTGAGCATCCAACTGTGCAACACCTGGGTTCAAAAATCACAATATCTACACAACCCGTCTCCAGTACGAGGAGGAGGAGAGAAAAACCCACCAAAGAAACCCCTGCTGTTTGTAATGCTTTGAAGGCAGGAGCTGTTTCTTTTATTTTCCCAAGGCTTGAGCAAAGCTGTGCTGCAACTGCAGTGACGCTGTTGGGCAAGGCAGGGCGGGGCGAAGCAGGTGCTTATTGATACCTCCAGGCTACAGGGAAAGGTGCTGGTGTTTTCTTGAGCCTGCGCAGACCCAAACTGGTGCATTTTGTTGTACTAATGAGCTGGAGAGTGGACACTATTTAGCCTCTGGTTTTGATGGCAAACTTGTTAAAAAACCTGCATCAGTGAAAGAACCAATAACTCGTGAAGTTAAACTTAAAAAGTCAGTTAACAGTCCCTGTCTTTTCCTTGTCTCTCCCAGCCTCCTGCTTTTCAATAAAAAAGGCGTGTTCATAATTTCAAAAGCAAAGAATTTTGTCTCTGCCCTACCAAACTGAAATAAGTTTCTTCTGGAAGATTTTTTTTTCCTAAAGTTTTTTGGGTTTTTGATTTTTTTGGGGATAAATTGATTTTAGGTATGAATTTGACATGGCGTTTGAGAAACTCTAGGGTAAGTACCGAAGTGAAACTTGGAATTTTGGGGCTTTGTGACTCTTAAATACCAGCAGGAAATGCAATGCTGGACCTGCTTTTTCAAACCCACAAACATTCATCAGGAGCAGTTTTTATATGACATTTCTTTTAGTCCACAGTTCACCATTAAACATTCAACCAGTGGCAACGCAAAACTCTCCCAGAGGACCCCTAGATCAGTATTTCCTTTGCTATATTTATATTTACTCATCCCTTACTGCTGCACACTTCCCCTTGTTTCCCTTCTTTCTCCCACCTCCCACTGTTACTTCCCTCCTTTTCAATGTCTCCCTTTGCTCTCCAGACTTTGCAGTGACTTTTCCAGAGGGATTCTGTGAGTCCCAGATGTACGAATAGGACACAGAGAGGTGTGAGAGCTCCAAGCAGCAGCCCCTGGAGCAGCACCCTGGCCCCAATAACCCAAGTGCCCTTTGGTGCTGCCCCGGAATTTGGGACATTAATGCCCTGAATGGAAAAAATCATGATTTTTTTTTTGTCTTTCATACAGAAAGTACAAATGTGAGGAGCTGCTGGTGGGTCCCCCCTGCCCCTTTTGCTCCTGGCACAGCAGTGGGAATGTGCTCCCAGCCATCAGAAGGAGCAGGAGGGCTGGACCTGCACTGAGGGAATGTGCAGCACCTTTGCAAAATTGCCTTTGGCGCCTGTTGGAGTGTCCTGTAGGACCAGCAAATTCCATTTTTCTCACCAGTTGATGCAGCAATTTTCAAAACAAGCTAGGCAGCATTTTTAAAGATTTCCACTGCAGTTTCTTTAGGAAGTGGGAAGTCTCCGAAAATCCATCTGTCTGCTGTATCATTGATCCTGAATGGGAATTGCTCTTTTTCCCATGTAGTGCTTGTGCTTCTATTAACCTTATCTTATCCACCCCTCTAATTGCTGCTTTATTTTCTTCAGGAGCTTAAAATGAATTTCAACAGCCTTTTAACATTTCTCCAGTCATGGTGTGTATCTTTCTGCTAAAAGCAGCAGCATACAGTGATGAACTGCACACTGAAATTTTAATTATTTTGTGATTATATCCACTTGAGTATCTCCAGACACAGTTTGCTAATGCAATACAGCTCAGTGATCCCATTTCTTGTTAATGGGATCACCTTGTGACAAGTATTTTGTAAGGAAGAGAGGTGCATTTGATAAATCTGATATGTGTCTCACTGAGTAAAAAATTATATCAGTGTTACATCTTATGTAGACCACTTTTTTTAATCCTTCTTGAGTTATATGTGAAGGAAATAAAAAATAAATTGCTACTGACAAAGGAGTGTATTAAAAAACATCTGTTCTTTCTAATCAGCTTTAAAATGAGTCTGTATTAAGAGCCATGTGCTTTTTTCTTGCAGAACACCCAACTCCACCCTGTGTCTTTTCTCCAGTGCTTGCTGGATGCTCTTACAGCTCCCTTTTTTGGTTCCCTGCTGGTCCTGACTGTTGCTTTGTCCATGTCTTTGCTCCGGCAGTGGTGCCTGTCATGCTGAAGGCTCTGACCTACGATGAGAAGAGGGGCGCCTGCAGCGTGGGCTCCAACGTCAGGGACGCGGCGTGTTACGTGTGCTGGGCCTTCGCCCGCGCCTACGAACCCACCGAGCTCATCCCCTTCATCAGCCACATCTCCAGGTACTGCCAAAAGTCACCGTGTCTGCCAGCAGGTGTTATGGAAAGCCTGGAAGTGAACAATTGGGTACAGGTGGGATGGCAGTGACACAAACAAATTGAAGTATTTCCTTGTCAGGTGCCATGGTTTTGTTTCGTCCTGTTCATCTGTTGTAAGAAAACCAAAGAAAAACCCAGGGAAACTCAGTGTAAGGAGGTTGAGAGAAATTAGTGGAGTTTTGGCAGGGGCAGGGTGTCCTGTCCTGCTTGATCTGCCTTCTCTGTGGTGAGCTCAGCAAAATTCTGGGAGTTTAAGAGGGTTTGGAGCCTTTAGTAGAGGTAGAACTAAACCGCTCTAAGGCTGGGCAGTCGCTTTATGGAGTCATAAAGAGATGGAAATATTAGGAGAAAACTTATGGTAGAAGTTCCTTCTTATCTTTTTAGGTGAACACTTGGTTCCTAATGATTACGGGGTTCTGGGACTTTGTCAGATGGGTGTTGTGCAAAGAGTGTTGGATGTTGTTATTAATCAGCTCATGGGTTGAATCTAAAAGAATTAACTGCACTTCAGCTCTTCCTCCATACATTTTATAATTTTTTTTTTTAAGTATTCCAGTTCAAAGATTATTTTGAGTAAATAATAGAATGACTTCCAGTTTCTGAAAGGTGTCAGAACTTTACATGGTGACTGAATTCTTAGAAACACAGCACTTTTAAATAATGAGGGTCTTATTAAAACTAAGATTTTTCAGTTCAAGTTAACAAATAAATGAGAGAATTTGTTTCCTCTTCTGATACCTTCTGGTTTTATAGAGCACCCCAGTCCAGTCCCCCACTTCCCAAGGAATGAAGCATGTGAGTGTAGTTCTTTTTCAATCTGTGGTTTCTGTTTCAAGAGACTTTCAAAACTACAATCTGCAAAATATATCCAAATCCAAATTTGTGATACTGCAGCAGTGGACTAAAACTTGGTGTAGCCTTTCACTTAATACTGTTGATATTTTGGCGGATACAAAACAGCTTTACCTTTTTCTTTTTTCCCTCCTTGCCTGTGGGATTCTCTCTTTGGTGTTTGGCCTTTCCTTTGGCCACACACTGGCTGACATTTGAGGTGTCTTTAATGGGTGACTTGCACTGCAAACACACAGAGCTGGCTCCTGGCAGTTTTTCTTGGCACACTTTTAGTACAACCATTGAGAGCAGCAACTCAGGCATCTTTGACTCCATCTGAAGGGTTTTGATCGGTGGTCATTTAATATTATCTTTTTAAAAAGGAAACAAAGGAGTTTGCAGTGTACACTAATGTGTGGTCCTGGATATCTGGTATCATTTTTAGGGGCTTCCACACTGCAGACTCAACTATTTCAATCTCATCCAGAAAGCCTGGTTTGGAAACACAGGGTTACTTACTGAGCTCAGTAGGTTCCTAAAGATCATGTGACTGTTTCTCTCTTCTTTAAAGCCTGTTTTTAAAATTCTCTGTAAATGGATCCATCTTTATTCCTCAGTCCCAGTCCTAGCTGCTCTCTGCTGTCCCTCATCCCTGTAGCCTCATTTCCAGGGCTGCTTTCAGTGCAGGGTCACCCAGCAGGTCTCTGACCTCTGTGATACTGAGGGGTTTTGAGACCTTGATAAAATCTTTCTGTCCAAGAACCTGCTGTCGAACTTCTTAAGGCCAAATGCTGGTTTTCTTCTTTTTTTCCAAAGTGAGCAGACAAGACATTCTGAGATGTCTAAGCCTTGTGTCTCTGACAAAGCAGTTTTCTGTTGTTTTGGTGGTGTTTTGTCTGCAGTGACACAGATACTAAAGCAAAAGAGTCTGGTAACACTGATCTGTGCTAGAATGTGATGCCATCCACTGTTTTGTGATAACTTCGGGAAGGAGAATGTGAAGGTTCAGAATAGCCATGCTTCACTTAGGCATGCTAGAAACACTGAATCAAAGAGAGATTTTATTTTGAAGGGTCATTTTAATTCCCTTCAATCTGAGTTCATGAGGAATTATGTATAATATGAAATTCTTAAGTGAGGGTACCAAAAGATCTGTTTGCACAAAAGTGATAAACACCAAAGTCAACCCTGTGTTTAACACAAGGGGCAGTGGTTTTGAGAGAGGAGATGTTTAGAATGGGTGTGAGGGAGGAATTCTCACTGCAGAGTTACATTTATATTCTCACTGCCAGCAAGTCTTAAGGATGAGTACAGCCATCCCAGCACTGAAGTTTGGTTCATATCTGGTGATTTCTGTACACTTGGTCAGCAGCCTGATGAAAATAAACCCTTTGCTTCCATCCTCTGCGTTGAACAATTTCAAGGTTTCTTCTAAGGTCTGGCAAGCTTGTTGCTTGTGAAAGTTTAAAAAGCCTAATTGTGGGTGTTCTAACCTTCCCTTCATCAGAATTCTGTTCTGTTTATCAGAATATTTCTTTGCTCATGATGCTTTGAGCAATATATTTCATTTACTCCTTCCACCCTGCTGTGCTGCAGAGCAGTGTTGCTCTCCATAGGTTTATTGCAAGCTCACCCTTGGGATTTTTCAGGGTTTGTGGTGTTTTGTTTTACTGTCACAAAGCTGTTGGTGGGAACTCATGGACAAGTATGAAGGAGGTTGTGTTTCTGAAGAAGCTCCTGGTCCTTTGCCTGGTCTGGAAACAAATTCTTCTTTTCTTTTCAGGAAAGTGTCAAGTGAAAATAATTGATATCCCTCTGCCTGTGACTGTAATGCCAATGAATGCTGTGTCTGCTCCAGCTATGACAGCTTCAGTTGTTGGGAATTGGTGGGATGGAGGGAAAAATAAGGTGGACAGGCAGGGGGAAGCTGAAAATTGCTCATGAACAGCTGTGAGTTGATGTGGTTTTTGTAGTATCTTAGTTTTCTAACAAAGCTCTGAAGAACTTCAGCAAGTATTAATGCTGTCTAAGGCTTTACTTAAAAATCTGTGCAGTTCTGGTGGCCATACCCTTTCTAGATGTAATCAGCTCCTGAAGGGAGAATTGCCACTCCAAAGAGAAATGGTGAAAAAAAAAATTCAAATAAAGTATGACACACAGTTTCACCTATTGTGTCAGCAAGCCCATAATTACACCCGGCTTTTTTTTAAATCTAGCCTTAGGTGTGTCACTGTTTTACTTAAAGAAGAGTCATACTTCTAGCCACAAGCAAATTGTTGCTACCCTGGAAAAATGCAGAACTCAGCATCTTGACACAAAGTGCATAATATCCATTGTGAGCTGAATTACACAGCAAAAACATCTGCCTGGGTAAGAATACACAGCGTTAGATTCTGGGAGGAAAGTAGTAAACACCTTCCAGAACCGCAGGGAGTGATGGCAGTCCTGAGCTGCTGGCTTTGCTTGGTGCTTGGAATTGCAGAATCTGCTGGAGGCACACAGGACCCACCTTGGGACCAAAATACAGCAGTGCTACAAAAAAAGGGGTCCTGCCCTGCACCCCCCAACAGCAGGAACAGGTTAAAGCAGAGGAGAATTTCAGGAGGATTCCCTTTTCCTTTTCTAGTCTCATCATGCAGTGCAAAGATACTGTTTTCTGTGTTTTCAGTAGTTAAGGGACATAAATATTTCACTTTGGACTAGTGAAAAATCACTTTAAACTGTATGAAGTCTTATTTTTTTAGTAAAATTTCTGACAGTGCTTTAAAAGGAAGTATCTGTGTCCATATTCAGTGACAACTGTTTCTTCTCTGCTTTCTTATGGATGTTCTGTTAAGTGGTGAAATTAAGTTACAAGCTTGAATTGCTGTGGAACAGCCCTTCCGCTTCCTGACCTCATCACTCTTTTAAGAAAGAAAAAAGATAGAGAACCCTTAATAGTAATACATGTCCAAGAGTGTTTCTAGTAGTACTTGCTCGTATTTTAACATGTCAGGATTTTTCCCTATCCATATTTCAACAAGATCCACTTGCTCCCATCTGCTTAATGGTTTGTTAAAGTCCAGTTAAACTGGTTTCTAAAACCTTGCCTCATTCATTCAAACTGCAGGACCACAAAAAGAAAATCCTTGGCAATGCAGACGAAACTTCACTTCTGCAGGACAGTGTTCCTCTTTTTGGAGATGCACATGCCAAAGTTGCTGTTCAAGCACATCTTTATAACAGCCTCACTTGACTGAGCTTGGTTTCTCTTCCAGTCCCTACATGCAGCCTCCTTTTTAAGCCTTTACCTGTGAGGAAAGTGCACCAGAATGGAATGACTTGGAAATACAGGTGATTTGATTCTTGCCCCCCTCCGGTGTGGAAGTTGCTGCCTGTGAAGTGGCAGGTGCACACTGAGGAGCTGAACTGTTGTGTTTAAAACCTAAACAAGAAATAAAAAGGAGAACAGAGTTCTGCTCTGTTACAGTGACAGTGATTAAATGGTTGCTGGCTGTCTGCAGTAGTGGGAGCTGTGCAGAGTGGGGGCTCCCTTGCCTGTCCTTCCCTGGTGTAGGTGGTCAGTCCCACACCATTCCTTAGGGAGATGGGATTGCTGGAGCCCTGGCAGTGGGTGCAGTGCAGGAGAGGGGCACCAGGCAGGTGTGGCTCTGGATGGGTGATGGAGCTTGCTCCAGGGCAGGATTGTCCTGCAGACTGGGGAAATCTGAAGCATTGCTTTCAGCTACATCCTGTACCGTGATGAAATGTGGAGAATGGCTTTGTGCTGGTGTGTTCTTCAGAGGGGAGCTGTGTGCTCACTTGGGCAAAGGCATTTTAAAATGCATTTTATTTTAATACCAGGATTTGTAACTCCTGTTCTAAGCATTTTTCTTACTGCTCTTACCTACCTGTGTATTTAGTGTAATTTCACCATTTTATTCCCCAGATTTGTCATTGGAATGACCCCCTGAACAGCACAGGAGGGTGGGTGGGTTAGAGGGGCTGCTAAAAGCAGGCAGTGTGGAAATGGGAATGGTCACTGCTTTTCTCCTTCTCCTCAGCCCTTTTCTGTGCCCTGATAAACAGGAGGAATTAAATCTGAGACAGGAATTAAATGCTGTTCCCCAGCGGGGCAGCTGGCACAGGCTGTTCTGCTTGCCCCTTCCCCTGCCATGTTCCTGCAGTGGGGTACCAGCTCCATGGGATACACCAAACAGGGAAACTGCTCTGCTCGCAAAAATAAAGCTGGTAGATGAGCAGTTAATTTGGCCTGGGTGAATTTCCACCTCCCAGCTCACTGCTTAGCACTGGCATGACCCAGGGGGGCAGAAGGGGCAGTTTGCAGCAGCAGCAATGCTCAACAGACCCGAGTCTGACTAATCTCACCTTCCTTCCTTAACCTACTTGGATCCTTCAAACCCAGTTTGCTTGTGATGGTTGTTGTGCCTTCCCAGTGTACAACAGGGAGGAGAGTTTGCTGCCCTGTTACCACTTAGACTCTTCCCTTTTTTAGAGCTCAGGAAGGAAATTCTGGTTCTGTGCCAAACTGGCAAGAGGTTTGCAAGTTTATTTTTCTCCTCCTTGCAGCTTCGGGGTGGCACAGTGGAATTGATGGTAGGAGATTGCCAGGGGTTAGCAAAAGCGTTGGCTTCTTGCTGCCTGTGGCTAGTGGAGCCTGGAAGTGCCTGCTGCAGGGGATGAGGGGAATTCAGGTTTATTGTCTCCACCTGCAGAGGGTAACCTGGTGGTTCTGCTCTTTGTGTTCTGATGTTTCTCACCTGGGCAGCCTCTGCTCTCTGGCTCTTCCCACCTTGTCAGGGAAGGGAATGAGATCCACATGGGCTGGGGAAGTGCCCACTGGCATACTTGGAGTCCTTCTAACCTTCCCTGAAAGCCAGTTAGGTGAGTCCTTGGGAGAACTAGAAAGGGATAAGGGGAGAATTATTAGTTGACTGATGGAGTTGCAACTTAACCTTTTCGTCTGTTTGTGTTTGTTGTGCACTTGAATGCTGTTGCTTGTTCAGGCCTCGTGTACCTGAAGGAACTGGGGAAGGTGTTTCATGGAGACTGGAGGATGGAAAGCTGTGCTGGGCTCCTCCTGGCAGCAGGCAGGTGTGGTGCACTTGGGGCAAGTCAAGGCATGATCCTTTGAGCAGCTTAAAGAAATACCCCACTTGGTTTGACATAAACAGTTTCTTTATGTTAGGAAATCCTGCTGCAGTATCACATAAACTCCCACGACGAGGCAGACGGGTGAAGACACCCTAGACATGTTTCATCCTCGGCATGTTGCCCTCTGGGCTATTCCAAGTGGGAATTGGCCTGAAAGAGCTACTTGTGGAGTTTGATAAGTTAAAATGCTTCATTAAAAGGATGAATATAAGCCAGTGGCTCCTGTATGAATGGGGCTGTGAATGGCAGAATTCCTGGGGGTTCTGTTTGGTTATACTGGAACATGGTGTCCTGTTGCAGCAATGGGTACCTGGGGTGGCATCACACAGGCTCTGTGTTGCTCTGCTGCTTTGGCTTACACAGGCTTGTCTTAAGGTAGCAGAAGAAAAAGAACAAATGGCGAAGAGCAATTTGATTATAAGCTGAGTTCTTGTTTGATACAGTGAGTGGCATTCCGGCCTTCCTGGGGTGGTGCGGGTTTTTTTGTAGGTGGGTATTTTTTCCTCCTCAGAAATGATCAACATTGAAATACTTCATAACTGACAAAATGCTGTTTTAGCTTATAGTCCATGTATGGGAAATGTCAGGGAGAAATTTGCTGCTTTTTGCTTTCTGGGATCATTTTCATCCAATTCCGTAGTTTTGAATGTTCTCTAATTAAAAGATTTATGGGAGCTACTCATATCATATAACTATATACTTCTTAAATGTCCTTTTAAAATAATTGTCAAGTCTCTCTGCGTGCCAGAGAATTAGCAAGCACGGTATGAAGATGATGTATCTGACCCAGCAGTTTTTCAACCCTGAGCCCTGTGTGCTGTTTCCTGATGGAATGTTTCCTGGTGGTGTTGTTGGGATGACCTCCTCTTCCCTCCTGTCTTTGTGCAGGGAGGGGAATTGCTCGTGCAAGTAGCAATAAGAAAGCATTAACTGTCTTCAGAACAATTTATTGGGGTTTGTTTTCATTTCATTCTGCCTTTCTGTCTCTTGTTTGCCTTAATGGAGATAAACTGAAATTACAGAGGCCGTGCTGACTGTGCATTTCAGGGAATCTGAACAACACAGTATTCATCACTGTAGGGAACTGATAGCCACTACCCAGGGAAGCCTGATATTATCAGGGTAATTAATATCCTTCTGCTGAAGCAAAGCTATCTTGAATTTACTTTTCAGCCAGTATTTATTTCCGGTTTTGCCTGGAGTCAATAAATAATGTAATTAAGAGTTTCAGGGTTTGAAAGGAATAATTTTCTGCTTAAATAATTCTCCTGAAGTGATGTTTATTTGTCACTGGAGTTAATTGAATGCTGGAGTTGGATTTCTAAAGCTGTAGACTGCCTGTCCTGGGATATACCCTCCCTCTCTTGAGCAGCACATCTCTGAACAGCAGTTCTTTTGAGGCAGAAGAGTTACCCTGTGCAGGGTCACCAGACTTCATGCATGAAGAAATCATCATGTATAATCATCCTTCTGTACCTACAGGTCACCCTGTAAAAAAAACCAGCTCTGCAGTTTATCTTGCAGGCCCCTTTTTAGCAGGATTTGCATATTGTCTGATTTTTGTTCCTTACAGGATATGACTGTTCTTGTGGAGAAAGCTGCAGGTTTCCATTGCTTAACTTTGCCCTGTGTTTAAGCCTTACACAAGACTTGCTGTATATTTGGCTATTGAGAAACTGTATTTCCAAGTTTTAATTTGAAATTGCACTGTCTGAGTCTCACATGAGAGATGATCACTATGTCCAAGATTTAAACTCCTGCTGTCTTTAAACCAGAAATCCTCTCTGTGCAATTAAACATAGTTACACTTGGTCCAGTGGAATGGCCACAGTCCATTTGTGCTGTGGAAAGTCCACAGCAAACCAGAGAAACAAGGAAGCACGAGGTTATTTCAACTCAGATTCGAGTTTGGCCTTGTATTTCTAAACAAAAAGCTGCTTAGAGGATGTGCTGCCTGTTCTGCTTTGAAGGCTAAGTGTTGAAATGATGGCATTGCACATTTCTTCTCTTTGGTACTAATGCTCAGTGTTTTATTTCCTCAGTGCACTGGTTATTGCTGCAGTATTTGATCGTGATGTGAATTGCAGGAGGGCTGCTTCTGTAAGTGACCCCATTTCATCTTATACGACTCTCTTATTTTTTGCTTTCTTTCAATTTAATAAGTTGGCGACTTTACTGTGTAGAACTACAGCAGAGAAGCTGTGAGCAAAAAAAGTGCTTTTTGGAATCCTTAGAAATATTGTGTGAATTTAGATTTTAAATTGAATAATCCACAGGTGCACATCTTAATTTATGGCCACAGTTAACAATCAGCTGTGTTGTTGTCCTGGGGTGACAACAAGTGTCTAAGAAAGGGCTATTTAGCATTTTCTAGTCACAATATCACAGACAAAAGGGTTCTACATAACATACAAGCAGTGGCTCTTTCCAGGTCACCAAGCTGGTGAATTTTGTGAGGTTGCACTTATTGTGCATCAGCTATTACTCTTTAATGGTAATTTATAGATTAAGGTCTCTCCTTCAAACATATTTTCACTTATTGTACAAAAGTCTTTCCACAGGACTGGGAGTTTTAACAAGAAAGTGATAAATCCATTAGGCAGGTTTGTTATGTAGTTTATAGGAGTGACACCAAATTATATTCTGTGGAAACTTTCTGCAGAAAGTATTTATGCTGTTGAGAATTGAGAAGAATATAAAAGAGAAGAGACTTTATGGATAATTGTAAAATTTCTATAGTTACAGAAATGGAGAAGAAAAAATGAGTATCTGTGAGAATTTGAGTCCATGTGTTGTACATATTGAACTCGCTTTCTTTAAAAGAAAAAAGGAAGAGGTTTAAGTTGTCCGTTTCAACAGATAAAGCAAATTATCTTATGCAGATGTAAAAAACCCCACCCTATAACTGTGTTAGCTCAAACCTGGCCCAAACAGTATCTGCTAAAGCACCAGGTGTCTGTTCCTGACAATAAATGTCACTGTGAAGGTGTTAAAAAATCAGACATGAGCAGGTGTGCCTGATTTTCTGACTGTGATTTTGAAAGCTAGTGCATTTATAACACAAGAAGGGTTTCTCAGGGATACCTGGAGAGCATCCTTATTTTTCCTGGCCGACACCTGTGCTGGAGAGATGAAGCTACAGGTAATTGCTGGGGAAATGAGTCAGTGGTTGTGCAATCCCAGCACAGCTCAGGGGTCTGAGGCTCTGAAACTGGAGCAAGCCAAGAAGCTGGAGGTTGCTGAGCACTGATGGAACATACTCTGTAAAAATAATGAGCATCAGTACTGCTGCTTCCCCCAAACTGCAGCTCCCATATCTTAGAAACTGTAGAATTTGCTGTTCTTGGCTAATAAAAGTCACTTTATTCAGATCAACTCCTTAGCAGAATTTGCTTTCCTGAGAACTGTGCAAAACATTAAGGATTATAGATGGTGGAAAGTGAATTATTGATTTGTTCTATATAAATTGTCCTTAGAATCAGTGGCCATACATATAGAAAGGAGAAATCTTTATGATAAAATAGCCACTAAAAGTGTACTGGTCGCTTTCAGCAGCTTGAGCTGATTGTCCTGGGTGATCTTCAGGATGTTTTTACACTTAAATCAATAGTTTGACTGTGAACTGTGGTGCTAAAACAGCCACGTTCACTAATTCTGTGAGCTCAGTGCAGTCTTTGTGCCTGTATTTCTAATGAGTATAAAACTCAGCACATTTTCTCCTCACTCTCCCCTTCTGCTGTAGCTCAAGTACTTTAGAGCTGTTCAAAATTTGGAATTGCTCTTTGATGGATAGTTATGAAAGTACCAAAATCTTTTATTTTAGAAAGGCAAAGATATATTTCGTGTTTACCAGGCATTGCTGCAATTTTGAAGAAAAATACCTGGGAGTCCTAAATATTTCTAATCATTCCTACAGCTAAACACATATTAAAATGAACATGTTTTACTAGATTTTCCATCTATTACAATATGGAATATATTATAATGCAGAGCACCAATAAAACAGAATAGTGAATAGAGACATTTTGAACCCTGAGGTTAAAGAGAATAGAACAAGACTGTGCTTTTGAAGCTCCACAAGCATTCTGGGCTGGCTTGTGCAACTTTCTCATGAATAATCAGTTCAAGGAATAATCAGATGAATAAGTGATGTTGCATTGGACTCCATTCAGCTCTGCAGTCTCCAAGAGTGGAAGTTTTTTTTTCTCTTGGTCGCCTGATAGTTTTTAAACTATCTATTTTTAAATTAAGTATATTTAGGGAATGTTGTAGCTTTTTTTTTCAGTTTTTGTGGGAAGGCAAAGTGTTCAGGTTACCAGGCTAGGTCAGTCACCTTGGTCATGGAATCTTTGAATTAATATCTTTGTGACCAGTTTTTCCATCTTCAGGAGGGGATTGTATAAAAAATGAAAAGTTATTCTTAAAAAACAGTTCAAGTATTTGACATCTTTTAGGAATTTGAAATTGTTTGGAAGTATGACTGAATTAGTAACAGTTTCAGCTACTGAAAATCTCTTAAGTATTACAAAGAAAAATCTTTGTAATTAAAAGTGCTAAAGTGTAATTAAAAAAGTGCTAAAGGAATTAGGAGGGTATTCCCTGAACATTACATGAGCCCTAGAGTGTGGCCTTTTTGCTTGGGTGTAAGCAAACTGTGTGAAATCTGAGAGTGCAATGGTTGATTTGCTGCCACATTTTCTATAGGCCCCTATGCATTTTTTCCCAGTCGTTTTGCCCCAGTGTATTTCACTCCCAGGGCTATGAATTTATTGTAAGTAGAATAAAACTTCCAGTGGTTTGCAACCAGATTTACGTTGCTGGGATACGATTTTGAAAGCAAGACAATGGTTTTGTATCATTTTTTATCATTTGGGCACTTGTCTGAGCAGCACACTTTTAAAAGGGACTGTTACTGCAATGATTAAACCATGAAATCCCTTGGATATGGTGGAGTGTCACCCTCACTAAAACATCCCTGTGCTGAGCTAAAGGGTCTTAGTAGTGTAAAATAGAGCCTAAAATAGAATATATTCCCTTGATAATATATTGAAGGGCTCAGTAGCATAAAATATACAGCATATACTCTCAATAACATATTGAGGGTCCTAAAGCTGATGGGACCTAAAGCTGATGTGGAATTAGGAAGAAATGAATGCTGGACATGGGGAACAGGCTGGACCTGCTGCTTCCACAGGGGGTTAACACAGGGCTGCTGCATTTCTGTAGGAAATACAGAACCTCTGTGTGTCCAAACCTTGTGGTGTGTCAGTGAAGATGGGACTCCCCTCCATGTGTTAAATACTAGTGAACAGTTGCTGTCCATCACTGCAGAGCTGCGTGTGCAGGGTGTGACAGTCCTCAAAATGTCCACGTAACGATGATTTCCCCTCTCTGAAAAGAGTTAAGACGTTTTTACAAGTGCTTGGAATTGTACAGCCTTTGAAGGAGTGAAAAATGATGAGTGTTTTTTTTTTTTTGAGAGAGGAGAAAATTCACATAAGGAGTAGGGAAATAAGTAGGGTTTAGTCTGTGTACTGTACAGGTAGGCACATTATGGTTGTTTTCATTGCGTTTTGCAAGAATTTGAGTTTATTTAGTGCAAAACACAAGAAACATCCATGAATTTTGCCTTCAGGTGTTCTTCCAGTGTTTCAGTGTGCTTTCAGGGGCATACCACGCAGGAAAGTGTTGCAGTCCCAATATTTTTTACCTGAAGTTTTCACTGACAAAGAGTCAAACTTTGCCCACTCTCAGCAGGTGATGTTGAAGTCATCGGACAAGAGCGAGTTGTCTCCATTTCTGTTGTCTACAGGCACTGACTTTCAATCCCAGGGCAAAGCCTTGTGTCACTGCTGCAGAGCACTTGTGTGGGTGTGACTGCTTTAATAAACCTGCATTCTTAAACGTTCGGCTTTGGGAGCACCAGAACGCAGAGATGCAGAAACAAAGAAGCCCCGGGGGCTTGTTCTACTGACAGAGTTTACTTTATTTAAAACAGAAAAGCCATGGGTCATTTATATTGTTGTGTGTTTTGAATTCATCATCTGGTGTTTATCAGAAGGCAAACCTGACTCGTTTTGCTGTGTTTGTTCTCTGTTCCTTAGGCTGCCTTCCAGGAGAATGTTGGGAGACAGGTACGGTGACTTCCCCGCGTCTTCATTCATTTGTGCCTCGGAGCTCACTGTAAACGTGGAGTGCCTAAAATCAAAATTAGACACTGTGGCTATGGAAAAACTGAGTAAAAGAATGTCCCAAAATAATTGTTTTCATTAGGAGCAACAAGCTCTAGTAGAATATTTTTTGAGATGTGGGTTTCATTTTAGTATTCCAGTTTCGGAAGGAAACGAGCTTTCTGGGAATATTCAGTCCTGAAAAGCAGTATCAGCATTTGTGACAGCCACAGCACACCCTGCAAACTTCAGTGCACATGAAGTAGGAAAAGTGCAGGGTTTTGTTTGGTTTTTTTGTTGGCTTTCTGCTTTTCAGTGGAAATAGAATGCCTGAAGTGAGCTGTGCACTCATTACAGTGGTTGGTGGCACCACAGTGAACCAGGCTGAAGAGCCTTCAACTCAGTTTTTGGGTTTGCCTCTTGTACCATACAGATATTTTGAGAAATCTAGTACTTCTGGAGGGTACCCGAGTGCTTTGTAGTAGGTTCCTCTGTAACTTGGCAACATTTAAATAGTTAAAATGCTCAGACAACTTTGATTTGCAACCTTGAAGGGGAAGCAAGTAGGGTAAAGACTTGGATTTCCTGGTTTCTCATCAGGAATTAATAAAGCTGAACATACAACTTGGAGGGAAAGGAATGGGGGGGAGTGGTTCAGTTAGTGACACAGCAGGCCATGTAAGCAATTTTGTTATCAATAAGCTTCTCATTAAGGGATCTTTGTTAAAATGCTGTGCAGCTTTCCCTGACACCACTCCTGAAGATCTCTGTGCACCGAGGCAGAACATTATTCCTTTAGAACTGTGACTATCAAGCAATCTGTTCATATCCAGGGTGTCTGTTTCTAGACAGAAGTAGGTTAACAGCAGGGAAAGGGTGCAGGAGGACCCTGTGAGAGGGTGGGAATTTTTGGTGACCTGCCCCTGGTAGGTCTGTGCTAAGCAGAACCAGAGTGACTCTTTCCTGGAGAGGTTGGGCATCACAGAGCAGCTCAGCCTGGTTCCACCACGAGAGGTGCTGAATGAGGTAAATAACACCTTACCCTGACTTGAGCCCCAGGTGAAGGAAGGTTCCAGAGTGCTGCAGGTCTGGAAGGGCTTCCATGTAGCAGAAAGTCTGTGGAGTGTTTTATTTCTTAATTAGAGGAGCACAGTCCACATTAGTTTACAGCCAGAAAGGTCCCTTACGGATTCTGCTCTGATCCACCATTCAAATATGTTGGTAGAACACACAATTTTAACTTCTGAATTGGCACATTAGCAGTGAAACTCTTCATAGCATAAAGGGCACTGTCAGTCTCCAGTTGGTTCTTGCACAAGGTCAAAAGTTTTACTTCCTGAACCATTCCTTGGTGCCTTGGAAAATGGTTTCCTGATGAGCAGATCCACCCCCTGAAATTCTCTCCCTGGATGCAATGTGTTGAGAGAGACACCCTTGCTCTGAACTGGAAGGAGCTAAAACGTATTCTCCACCTGAGGTAACAATGCGGATAGTAAATGGGTGGAGAAAAAGGCTGCCCTCACTTTTCCCCTGTTTCCTGCCTGCTTCACCTTTGGGATTCCACATGTCCCAGCTCTGGAGCTTGTTTGTGGCCACAAAAGAAGCCCTTGTAACTCACACTGTGAGTAAATGAAGCTTTGAAAAACCGGGAGGATCGTTTTAAGCACGAATTATGAGAAATGCACCTACTTCTAATAATGCCAATTTTATCCTGGAGGAGTTCTCAGTGTTCTGAGAGAACAGAAGCTGTTGGGTGTTCCTGGGGAGCCTGGCTCTCCCCCTGCCCATGAGCTCCCTGCTCCTGGGCTGGGTGCCAGGGGTGCTGCTGGGTCACCAGCTGGCACAGTGGCACCCTGACCTTTGGTGAGATGGCATTGAACTGGCACACACACAGCTGGAACTGGAATTATTTGGCTCTGAGTCTCCTTGTGTACCCGTGTGCATCCTCGTATGTTCCATTGCATGCCTTGCTGTTTGGCATTAAATCATAATGAGGGGGTTTTATTGTACCTTTTTGCCCCTCATCACTGTTTCATGAGGCTTTAGGACAGATCATTCATTGCACCTCAGAGTTGTCTGGGCTTTCAGGTAGTCCCTTGGATAAGCCATAAATACTCCTTGTCTCCTTGGTTTAGTCACATTCCAGGCCTGTTTTTGTCAGGATCACTGGCATTGTGCTTCCCAGCCCCTGGCAGCTCCTGCTGCTGGCAGGATGAGCTGCTTCAGGGGTTCAGGCTCAGGTGGGGAGACACTTTGCTCTGGATTTGCATGGCTGTGTCCTAATGGGGAAGGGCTGAGCGAGCTGTAAACAAACAGACCTGCATCACATCCCAAACCTGTACTTCCCCAGGGCCTCCTTCCTTCCCTGCCCTGCGAGTGTCCCTTCTGGAAGTGAGCACAGTGTCTGTCAGTCAGCTCTGCCCATTTCCCTTGTGGCTCGTGGGTGCTGTGCTCCCTCTGCCATTCCAAACCAAGCCGTGCTGTCTAATGCTCTGTTAGACCAAGCAGACTCTGAATGGCCAAATTGTATTGTTTGTATACAAAAATGCAAGTTTTGTAAGTGGCAATCTCACATTTAGAAAGACAATTTATCTTCTAGAAACAGGCTGGTTTGAGCAGTGATGGCAGGAGTGGAATCCTTCTGTACGATTCAGTGTTTCAGGCTTTGCTGAGAAACATGTTTTAAAACAAACCTACCCCAATTTTTTAGTTCATTATTGAGTCATAGAAGTATTCTTCATGGGATGCATTTCTTGGTGCCTAATGTCTTAATTTTATACTTCGTAAAACTCACAGCAGATCCTTGTGCCTCTTCATAAACTGGAAACATGTTTGTGTTTATCCAACCCTCCATCCAGAGGAATCACTCTCTGGGTACATACATAGTCATGCATTCAGCAAGTACATATTTGGATATGACTGGAAGGTGTGAAGGAGCTCTTGCATAGGTTACTGTCTGCTGCCTTTTACCTGGGCTGTTTATCACTGACTCACTCTGCTGTTTATGTATTCAATATCCTTTATGTCTGTAGTACAAGTGATTTTACTATAAATTAAATTGCATTTTTTCAATCCTTGGGAGAGTAGCAGGAAACTTGTTTTCAATAGTGTTGCCTATTTGGAAAGTATTTTACACTTTGAAATAACATTTTGTTTGTAGGGCACTTTTCCCCATGGCATCGACATTCTCACTGCAGCTGATTACTTTGCTGTTGGTAACAGAGTCAACTGTTACCTGACCATAAGGTAAGTTTCCAAGCATTAGTTTTCCTATGCATGAGGGACCTCTTGTACAGAATGAAATATTTCTCTGATTGTTTGCCTTATTGATCATTATTTAATGTCGATGGTTTTGAGTAAACCAGAAGTGAATTTTTATTTCACTGTGCAAGGCACAGTGCAAATGGGGCCATAGTTTCCTTGACTACAAGGAGGAAGCAGCCAAGGTGTCACAAAACTGTCCAAACTGGTCAAGGGTGGAGAAGTTGAGGGGGTTTGAAGAGTTGTAGTCAAAGGAGAGGCTGTTCCAGTGGCAGATACTCTGACATAGGTGAAAAAACTCAAGTGATACCCATTTTAAAAGCAGTTTGCACAAGTTGTTGAGTTTGTGGTCTGTGCACAGACCTACAACTCGAGTGCTGGTGTTTTTCATGGCAAGCTCAGTGGGAATCAAAAGACCAGACTGATCTCTGCAGTGCAGAGTGGGAGTGGGAAGCCCCAGAGTGGTTGTGGACCAGGCACTGGTCTCGCAGGGTGCTGGCAGTGCAGTGGTGCTGAGCTCAGGGTGGCTCCGAGCCCAGCTGGGAGCTCTGCAGGGATGGACATGGCATTGCCCTTCCCTGGGAGGTGATGACAAAGACCAAGGGCTGGGTCCAGCTTGAGCTGTTCCAGACAGAGTCTGGCCTGGAGTGCAGCCTTGTGCAGAGCCCGGCACCCACGGCAGGTGATTCAGACCCTTCTGAGACAGGGCAGGAATTGCTCAGGAGCCAAGCAGGGCAGAAAGGCTCGAGCCGATGGTATCCCTGGGGAACAGGGACAGCAGGCAGGGACGTGGTGGGTCAAGCTCCGCTGTCAGTCTGGTGATTTCCTTGGTGGAGTTTTTGAAGGTCATTTGCCCTGGAACCCTCCATCTTCTCCACTGGTGTTTTTGTTAACCTGCCCAGCTCCCCGTTGTCCCTTTCTGTGCACAGTGCCTGCAGTCTGTGCACACCTTCACCTCTTACCCACTGTCAGCCCTTCTGGGGTCCCCACCCTCCTCCTACTCCTTCCCCGGAGCTCCTGCCCACAGGCTGGGATGGGGCAATGCAGGGGCTTGGGATTGCACAGGCTCCAGGTCCACGTGGGATCCATGTGATTTTTTTTAACTCTGGCCTTTTGTACTAGAAGAAAATTGAGAACATTCTGAATTGACAAAACAGTTTTTATTTTCTCTCTTTTATAATTTTGACTTGGAGTTTGATTGTTCTCTTGACTTTTTGGGAGCTGAATCGTTAGTTTTTAATTTTTTCCCCCAAATGCTTCTCTATTACTCCTTTCATTGTGATTTCCAGAGGTTTTGTAGGAGTGCTACTTATCTAAGTGAAAATACTTTTCTTTAAACTGGTCAACAGAAGGAAAATATTTGTAAAGCCTTTATAAATAACCTTGTGCACTTTCAAGCATGATTCCCTGGAACCATGTCCAGTGTGATTGATCAAGCTCTGTGTCATGTGTTGGCTCAAGTGACCGAGGTCTGTCCCGTGGATTTGAGGATTCCCACTCTGATGAATTCCATAGATACCAGTATGGGAACATGCAACAGTATTTGGGTTTTCTCTTTGTTTTGCTTTGTACAGACATATACTTTAATGGAACAGTGATACAGTTGCAAAGTTAATCACTCAAAAGATAGGAAAAAATGAAATTAAGATAATCCACGTGTCCTTAATGCTGTTCCTTTGTGCCCTTTTGACACAAACACGTTCTGCTGATGGTTGGGCTTCCCAAGATGATTTAACACTCATCAGATGTACTGAAAAAACGTTTCATTTAACTTGTGTTGACCTTGGCTTTCAGTAGTTGATGCTTCTGAAGATTGGAAGGCAAGTGTGGCTGTGAGTGAGGTAACTGCAGGCTCCTGAGATAATTATTGCTGGTGCTCCCTTAGGTCTTGACTTTGCAGCTTTAACAGTTTTTGTCACAGTTGACTTTTTGTGTATGTTTGATTTCTAAAAAGGACAAATTGAAAAGCCACATTCCATTTTGGACCATTGTGTTCATGAAGATGTAGCACATTTCTAGAATTTTCCTGTGTCCTGTAGCTGTAACACAAGTCTAGATTTTCTAGAATGTAACAATGAGAATTGAATGTTTATTTCTGCTTTTCATTGCTGTCAAGCTTGATCTATGTAAAGTAGTTTTTATAAAGATTTTGAAATTTTTACAAACTTTCAATTGTAAAATATTTCCCACTGTATTACTCAGCTGCATCGCATTTAGGAGAAGGCACATTAAAGTAATTTCTTTGGTTGCTTTAAAACTAGAGGATTTAAATCTTTGGAGCAGGCTGTGTTAAAATGCACACAGACGTTGATTCTGTGCTCTCTTTCTCTCTCTGGCCTTTCTATATCTATATGTGCATTTCTTTTTCAGTGTGTATATTGCTGGCTTTCCTGAGTATACACAGCCAATGATTGATCATTTAGTTAATATGAAGATTAACCACTGGGACAGGTAAGTTCAGAAAGTCTCTTTATTAAAATGTCCTGGAATTGACTGTTCTGCTTATTACACTTTACTAGATTATTTTGTAAATTTGACTTACACCAGAGTTGGCAATACCATTTAACTGTAGGAAATGGGGTAAGTAGCAGGTGATACCATCTGTACCTCCTGAGCGTATTGTCACTTAAAACAGGTTTATGAATTTGTCTTTTGGCCATGACCTCAATCTGTTAATAGATTAATAAAACTCGTTTATATGTTCTATAGTGTATGTGGGGGGTAAACACTGTCACCATGCAATTACCCTAATTAAAGCAGATTTCATGCATAGAGGTGGTGCTTAGTCACAAGCCTGAAGTGTGTGCCTGTCACACAGAGGAGATTGTATCAGTGCTGAGCCCAGTTTGCATCAGGAGAAATAATCACAGTTTACTGCAGTGCGCAGAACAGGCCCTGGGGTTCCAGCAGCTCCACTGGGGTTTGCCTCTGTCTCTCACCCTGTTGCTCTGGGCACCACTGGATGCTTCTTGGTTTTGTTGGCTCTTTGGAGGGGGGAAGCATAGGATGGACAGAGGACACTGTCATTGTTGATATTGATGGGGTCTTTGTTCACCTGGAGACAGGATGTTTTAATATATTTACTTCTGCTAAATTGCTAATGCCCCCAAATCCTTTCTTGCATCTTCAGTGTTATCAGAGAACTCTCAACCAAAGCCCTGCACAACATCACTCCCCGGGCCCCCGAGTACATGGCAAACATGGGTAGGTACCAGCTGGGCCCTGCACAAATACCTGCACATTTAAACATGCAGCATGGCTTAGTAAAAATTAGCATTTCCCCCTGCAGCTCCATGCAGTGTAGTGGCACTCTTGGCTTTACTGGGTTTCAGATTTTGTGCAGAAATGACCAAATACTGCCAGGTTTTTCATCTGGTGCGTGGGCTGTAGCTCCCTGACTGCACTGGACCCTGCTGGTGTTCAGGTGAATAAATATATGGGAACAACTCCAGCAGCTACTCCTCAAATTCCCAGATTTTGCTGACAAAAAGGCATTGATGTTGTAAAGGGTGGGGGGGTCGGGTTTGTCTTGCCCAGTCTGACATCTGCAGCAGAGTGCCTTGCTCTGTGTGCGTAATCAGTCGTTCCTTAGTGGTGTTTCCTTGGCCCATTGCAGGTCCTGAGCATGCACTGGCTGCATTTTAATGTGGCAGAGAGGCAACAGCCCTTGCCTGGGCTCACTGTGAGGACCAGGAATGTGGCAGTTTACCTGGAACTCAAATTCCATGTAAAGCCTCAAGACTGCTCAGAGAGCCCAACAGTGATGTTGTTCTATTTACTTTAGCCAGGGAGGTAATTGGGAGTACAAAGTTGCTTCATGAGGTTTGTAAGAATATGCTATATTAAACCTTGTTTTTCATAAAGTGGCCAGGATACTTGACTTTCCATAAGTGCTTTCCCCATGTTATTTCTAGGCAGACATGATTACATTTAGAACTGTGGTCTGTCACTATGCTTTGTTTAAAAAAAGAATTAATTACCTAATCTCTTTCAGTTTTGCCAAGACTTCTGCCTTTATCAGTGGGCTCAGATCTGCACACACGCCATGGGGCAATCCTTGCCTGTGCTGAGATCACCCATGCTCTGTGTAAACTGGCACAAGACAATAATAGGTATTAATGCAAGATTATCTTGGCTATAAATTTTCCTTTCATGTCTGTTCTATTGAAAGCTTCCTGAGTATAATTATGGAAATCTCCATCTCACTGAACTGCTTTTCCGTTGAATTTTTTGTTTGTTTTTACCAATGATGCTGAGCCTTCACGTTTTATTCAGTGATGGTATAAACTTCAGTCTTAAATTCACCATCAAAAAATGGAGATCATTTGCCTTATGTGGAGAGTTCAATGTTCCCTTAAATATAGATTAATCCCCTTTCCTGGTGAGGGGACAGTCTTTTGTTTTCAGTGTTAGAGAAATAACTCCTCACGCAGTTAATTGAGTTGGACTGATGTAATTGTTGCCGCTGGTCCATATATATGATGGCAAATGTGTGTGTGTATATATGTGTCTGCCAAAAGAATTTGTGGTAAAGGAGTTCCCTTTTCATGTGAATTGCAAAGTTCAAGAAAAAGATACAAAGCATTTTTAGTAGTAGGAAATACCTGAAATAGCTGGAAAAATCACTGAACTGAGAAGTGTTATTGCGGTATTACTGATTAGAATGTTATTAGGAAGTGACACTTATTTTTTTATAGTCCTTTAGGAGTGAGTTTGCTCTGTAATAAGGAAAGAGCTGCCTCTGTTACGTTTGCTCAACTATTTAAGATGAAATATTTTAAAAGTACTGTTTGGAGCGAATGATTGTTTTTCAGTTTGAATGTGATGTGCTGGAAGAAAAATTATTTACAGCGTGATTAGAAAACCTGTATTAAAAATTCTGTATCCTTTCACAGACCTATAACATACTATTTAAGTGAAAAATCCTTGGAGGGACTGAAGCAAATCCACCAAGAGGTTTGTAACCAGTATCTTTTAACCAGGTATATTGTATGATTTTTAAACAAAGATTTACAGTTAAGGCAGCTGTTCTCCACCTGCCTCATCCCCTTGCCAACAGCAAACCATGTCACAAAGTTGGTCACACACCCCGGACTGTCTGCAGGCTGCATGTCCTGAACCCTGTGTCCTCCAGAGTGGCACTGGAGGCTGCCCTGCCTCCTGCTCAGCCCCTTGCTCTGCTGCTGGAAGTTGTTTCTGAAATACCAAAGGGGGTTGCTTGGCTTTCCATCCTTCTTCTGCTCCCTCTCTGTGTGTCCTGACTGGCCTTGCAGACCTGGGGGGATGACCTGGTGGTCCCAGTGAGCCCATTCTTTGTCCCTCATCTGTAATTTCCTGTTCATAGACCTCAAAAGTCCCACTCTGCTGTTCAGCTGCTGCCCTGTTATCTCTGCTTGTGACAGATGACGTCTTGTCTTGCTCAGAGCTGTTCCAAATGCTTCCAGGGAGACAATTTTTGCCCAGTTTTCATTTTCAGTCATCCCACGTTGTCGGGTTTTTCTTTTGTTGCTGGTTTTTCCTTCCCCCTGTGGAACAGCTCCAGAATTCAGGCTCCTGCTCCTTTCTGCAGGATCTGCAGGACCTTTAGTGCGAATCCTGGTGTCCTATCAAGCCCCACCATTTACCCACTGAGCTGTGCACAGTCAGGAGCTGCTGCCAGAGGGGAAAAACACCTTCATCCTATTTTAATTTTCTCATGTTGAGATGCCTGAAGGTTTGGGCAGCTCATCTGTGCTGCTACAGTGACCCTGAGTTGGTATGATGCAGCTTCTGCTGCTGTTTGTAATTAATCTGCAATATTGGCATAGATTCTTTTTAAATATATGTTTTTTTGGCTTTTACTGTGTGGAAGTGGGATAATACCTGATTTTTTAGGATGGCTTGCTGTAAAGTTAAGAACGAGCTAATATTTTTCAGTCACATTTACACTTTTGTAGAAGTTTTTTTCTATTTAATCTGTAGCCAGCAGAGTTAATTTCAGTTCTCAGCCAATCAGTCTGTCAGTCTAAAAGAGCCAGTGGTGGCAAGCAGATGTATTTTAAAAAGCCAAACTGGCTTCCAGGGTGTATGCAAGAGTAGCTTGGATTTGGAATTCAGGGAATTAGTGCTCTACAAATGTGTTAAGTTGATTTTCTTTGAATGTAAAGTTTAAAGGGGTATAGAGAGGTTGTTTCAGAAGAAGTTTTCCCTTTGAATTTTATTTTTAAAAGTATCTAAAAGCTTGCACAGCTCACATTGTATAGCATTGTGTGGAGGGGGGAAATGAGAACGCTTGGATCAAACAAACTCAGCTAATATTAATGCTTGTTGCATTTTTCCCCCCAGCTTTGCAGTCGTCAGTTGTACAGGTAAGGAAATGGATGCCAAAAAATCTTTTTTTTCTGTTGGCAAATGTCAGTTGTAAGGAATGAAAACAGGAGAATCTGGGGAGGCTTTTGGTTTGTACGGTTGGTGACACCCCCACAGGCTGCCAGTCCCTCCCAGCCCCCAAACTGTGGTTCAGAGACGGCTGCAGAACTGCCCTCTAATTAATGAGCCCCAGATCTATTTATTTATTTACTTAAAGGAGCTTCTCTCCAAGTTCCAGAATTCCTTTCCCCATCCTATGTGAGGAGCAGGCCAAGAGCATTGCAAAAGGTTCAGGGCAATTTTTCAGCTCTTGCGACAAAGAAAATGTAAATGAGTTTTCACTGAGTAGTTTTTCATTTCCTATTTATTGAAGCTTCCAGGAAATAAAGGGAGATTGCCTAAGTAACTGTTAAGTAAAAGTGAACTAGAACTGCTGTGTGACTTCAGAGTTTGTTCCTAAATTTAAAGAAATCAAACCAGAATTAATGGCTTTTATTCCCTAATGATTGTATATGCGAGTGATATTTTTCCTCCTTTAACTGACATTTTTTGATCAGTGTAGTTAATTTCTTCACACGTGACATATCTGAAAACAGTAAGCCTTAAGTAGTTTTTTGTGTGATTATTAATTATAGGTTAAAGGATTTCTATGTACAATTTTTTTATCATGAAACTTTCTGGAAAAAAATGATAAAATTTGCTTCTTGAGGGTCGTACAGAGTGATATGAAACTTCCAGTCCCAAGTGAGCTTGGGCTGAGTGCTGATACTGTACATTTGTGTCTTTGTGGGTGGCTGTCTTGGCTTCCATAAATTCTTTAATGTCAGGGTGGAGCTTGGGTGTAATTTGTTTTTGTCATAATGTGCACTTCTTGCACTCACTGGTATTTATAAGATGCCTACAGAAATGTTTTCGTTCTAGATAAGATTTCTAATTCAGCTCGGAGAGAGATTGATTCCCCGCTGTTTGCTCTCAGACTTAGCTGAGACAGAGATGTCTTCTCTAATCCACAGTTTAAAAACATCAGTATGCATAAAATATTTTAAAAGAGGACAAGGAAAATAAACTGGGTTATAAAAACAAACCAACAATTTGAGTGTTGCTGGGCAAGCATTAAATGAAACAAGCCCGACTCGTTTCGTGATGAGTAATTATTGCACATAATATTCCAAAGATTTCCATTTGAGAAATTGCTACCGGGAGTTTTCAGTGTTAACAACATCTTGTAGGAATGTTGAAAACCTGTGTCTTTATTTCAAGTTTTTAAACTGCATTAACAAAAAGCATCTGGCCACATGTTTCAGCTTTCACTTCTGGCCACGGGATAGCCTTACTGGGGACTCAGTGGATTTTCATGCCTTGATCGAGCTGTTTTCAGGAATTGTGCTGGAATTGCAATTCTCACAGAGAAGGGGAAAGGTTGTAAAGTGTAAAAATGCTGGGGGTTTTTTATTTGTATATTTTTTTAAAGTTGTAGCTTATAAACTTGAAGCTGGAAAACAGGTTGTGAGTTTCTTGGTTGTCTGATGTTCAGGATTCTATATTGAATCTATAAGGATCTTAACTCAAAAAAGATAAATCGAAAGTGCTGTGATGGAGACGTTCATAGAGCTACCCAACCATTTGACTTTCTTTAGCAGCTCTTGGACAGCTTTAACCTGATATTGAAAAATGCCATAAGTTATTCTTCAGACAGCACACATTCCAAGTTTTGAGTTATGCTGCAGTCAGTCTCAGTTTTGAATGTACTTGAAGCAATCCAATTTGTTTATGCTAATTATAGAAAATCCCATCCTCTACTGTATTAACTTTTTAAAATCGAAGTATCTTTGTGTCTTCCTGTCGAAGTCCTCCTCTGGGTTTACTGTAGTGCCCTGAAAAAAAGGAGCCTGCAAGCCCGGGCACATCAGTGTGCCCTTCCTCCCATTAGCCTTGATCCTGACACATCTGATGCACTGGTCTGGCTGGAGGAGCTGGTTGGGTTGAGCATTTGCATGAGCACTTCCAGCTGGGGATTGCACAGGGAGCCCGGGTTTCTGTGTTCATGGACACTGGTTAGAGCACGTCATATGCAAACCATGCCCCTTGGAGCATTTGTGTGTTGTGCCTCTTTCATGCTGGTCGGGTTATAAAGTTACAAAAATGGAGCCGTGTTTTATTCGCTTTAAATGTCACTTTTATATATAAAACCCTAAGACAAAAACTTGTGGCATCTCTTGCCTTGAGCTGCCTTACTTAGGTTAGGGAGTCGCCCCACTGATTTAAACATGGTGCCAATAATTAGCCTGATTTATGTTCTGCTTCCACTGCACCACCCTGGGTAGTATTTCTTTTTGTAGCAGATCTCATTCTGTTGTGCATCTGAGGCTTTGTACTCCTTCTCAATACTCCTCCTTTCAAGTCACAAGTGGTAGGAAAGAGGAAGTGGCCATAAATTGCACCAGAGAAAGTTTAGATTGGATATTGGAAAAAAAATACTTCACTGTCAAGCGGTGGAAGAGGTTGCCCAGGGCAGTGGTGGAGTCACCGTCCCTGCAGGGTTTTAAATGTGGCGCTGGAGGACATGGTTTAGTGGTGGGCTGGGCACTGCTGGGTTAATGGTTGGACTCGATGATCTTGAAGGTCTTTTCCAAAGAAAACAGTTTATGATTTGATAAGTCAACAAGCAAACAGTAGTTGTGTTTAGAGGCTTTAAAAACATCTCATCTTATGCAAGGTTCTTGAGTGACTATTCAGCTGAATAGCTGTTTAGAGGTTTTTTTAGCTTTCTTGCAGCCAGTTCTGAGGCTGATAATGTGAGTCTTAATGCCTGGTTGTCATCTTCAATGTGGGGAATCATCCCCATGTGGGAAAGGGAAGGTGCCAGTCTCTTCACTCTTGTGACCAGTGACAGGAGACGAGGGAATGGCTGGAGCTGAGTTGGGGGAGGGTCAAGTTGGGTATTAAGAAAAGGTTTTTCACCCAGAGGGTGGTTGGGCACTGGAACAGGCTCCCCGGAGTACTTAGGGTGTCCTGTGCAGGGCTAAGAGTTGGACTCGATGATCCTGATGGGTCCCTTCCAGTTCAGCATATTCTGTAATTCCATAAGAGTTGTGTGACAACATTAGGACTGGATATGGAAGTGGTGCAGGTGGACACTCTGGGCTTCCTCCAGGTGGTCGCAGGGCACCTCTGTGTGTGAGCAGGTGTTGTGTGTGAGCAGACGTTGTGTTTATTGGCCCTGGAGGGTTCCATTGGGGCTGGCCGTGTCGGGATGCCGGCGTTCCTCGGCGACTCCGGCGCCAGCGAGCGCAACGTGCTGCGTGCCCGGCTGTGCTCCGAGCTCCTGCCGCGGGCTGGGGAGAGCCTGCCTGTGTGTGCTGCCTGCCAGCTCTGCCAGCCCAGCAGGCTCAGGAGCTCCGAGCAGCAGCTCGACTGGCATCTGCACAGTTTCGGCTCTTGCAGCACGGGAAGGTGGCCCGCAGGTGTTGGCAGGTGCTGGGCAAAAGAGAAACTTGTCTCCTTTCAAAGGCCTCTAAGGTTGTAACTAATCTTGATGGTTTCAGGGCAAATGTGTTTCTTGGCACTCGTCCGCCTGAAAGAGTTTTTTAGGCGTATTAGCTTAATCAGCAAATAATTCCAGCCTTGCAACAAACTCGTCTTAGCAGTTCTTCCAAGGGCTTTCTGCATCCAGGAGTGTGGTGGCTCCCTGAGATCGTGCTGCACTGTGCTCTCAGGAATGACACATGAAATTCCTCTGCTCCCGACTGAAGTCACTGGGAGAACTTCCCCAGAGCCAGGATTTCACCTGTAGCATTCCAGTGTTGGAATACAGTACACAATGTATATGGTTGGCTTATGAATTTACAGCAACCCGCAAATAGGTATTTGTCAGGTTAGAACAGTTTTTTTCTGGGCATCTTAACAAAATAAGTGCTTGGTTAAATACAGGGGTCTGGTCACCTGTGCTCAGGGGTTTCCCTTTCCCCCTCTGTGTACCCTCTGATAAAGCCATTCTGTACCTCCAAAGCCCAGGGATTGTGCAACCTGGACCTTTTAGGATGCCTCAATTCTATTTGGGACAAAGAGTTCCCAGGATAAATAGTTGGGTTTTATTCATACAGAGATGCAATATATGTTCTCAGCTTCCTGGAAATCGAGCATTTGCCATTGAATCTCTTCAGCTATTCCAGTACTTTTAGCTTCAGATTTCGATGTCTGTGAAAACAAAGATGCTGTTCAATTCTAAACAGCTTTTATAATCTTAAAGGGGAATTCTGGTCTTCTCACAAAAAGCAGGTTTCAAATAATTAGAAAAATACATGCACAGAAGTACTTTGAACTCCTTTATGCCCTGAGAAGTGCCATTGGTTCTGATTCAGGCCAGCAGAATTATGAAATAGGTACTGTCATTCTTACGTAGGTCAGTAATCTTAACTCATCAGTTCAGCAAGGGATTGTGTATTTGATTTTCCACAAGTAAATTGTGACTCATCCCGGGATGTTTCTAGGAGAGAAGCATTGCTGTGGAACTGCACATAGGAAGGAAGGCTTAGGAGCTCGTGGAGCCCGGGCACTGCATCAGTCAATTTGCAAATGGAATTAATAACTAAAGCTTGAAACAGGTACATCTAATAAAGTGATGCAACTTGTAAATGTGTCTTTGGAATAAAAAAGAAGGAATACTGACTGTACAGCAAAGTTCAGAATCTTTGAATTAGATAGATCCGTATCTTTTTAATTTGCTGAAATACTGTCAAGCCAGATAAAGTTAATAGAAAGATGTGCATCATGTTTGACAAACTAAGCACTGAGTGAGGAAAGATCTTGGACTGTGATAGAATTCTCAATTCTTAAAAGTGAAATATGTATGCATTGTGAAAAAGGGATGAAATGAGCTATGTTGGTGGACATACCGTGGTGTCCAGGCAAGGAACAGCTTGAGGAGCTTTGCAGAGGAGCACACGGGGGTTGTGGTGCCTCCAGAGATGCATTTGATTAGAGTTTGTGTGCGCCATGGAAATGTTCCCATGCAAATCCCTGTCACCGTTCTGCATTCTTGCATGGGGACAGCAATCCTCAGCCAGGCTCCGAGCTCTGGGCTTAAATTGAGTTGGTGCAATGCCAGGGGAAGGGAGAGCTGTCAAATTCTTGCCATCAGAGCAGCTCGGAGTGGCCCGACTTCCTCCTTGGCAGCGCGAGGAAATGGAGAAGAGCAGCCTTTGTGACTCAGTTCTGGCTTTGTAGTCGGAGCAGGAGAGGCCGTATCTGAAGCCCTGCATCAGCAGACTCTGGTGCACACCAAACACATTCACAGGGTGATTATTTTATCCTCATTTGCAGAAAGGCAACAGACAAAAGGCAAGGAATGGGCGAGGGCAAAATGAAGTGTGCAAGAGGAAGCAAGACTTGCCACATCAGTCGCCGGCTGTTGCCGCTGTCTCGACTCCTGGCATCGCTTTTTTGTTCTCTTAATTTAAATTTTTCAGAAGCTGGAGAGCAGACAGCACGGCGGGAAGGTGGGGTAGACAATCCCAAGGCCTTATCAGCATGGGGATGTGAAATCCTCTGCTTGCTTCCTTCAGCGATAAACGGGATTATTACATTGAGCTTAATATGTATTGATTGTCCAAAGCAAAAGTTTCCCAATTAAAGGAAGTGCTGATCTGTGGCAGTAGAGGTTATTGTGGAGTTGGCACCTCTGCATTGTCTGAAGCACCAGTGAAAAGGCTGAGCAGTCAGAAACCCAGAGTATGTTGCGGGAGGCACCTGCTCGTGTGGAATGGGAAAACCTGTTTAAAATCTTCAGGCTTTTCAAGCTCATATAAAGGGGTAAATTGTAGAACAAAGTTGTAAGAGTTGTCAGGGTTGCTAAGTTGGCCTTCTGAGCACAGCTACTAATTTTGTTGTGGGGAGGGAGGAGGAGAGGAGGGGAAGAAAATGTTTAAAAAACCCCCACCAAACCAACAAGCAAATAAACAAAAAAGCCTTTGTTGTTCCTCCCCCTTGCTGGGAGTTTCTGCCAGAGCGTGGCCATGCAAACAGGTGATTAAGGGTTTGGCACACCTCAGGCAGGAAATATTCCTGCAGAAGGGAAGGGAGACAGGCAGAAGGAGCCGAGGGAGGAAATATCCCAAGGGAAGGCAGGTCAAAGGTTCAGGGAGTGGAACAGTTAAGCCACAGAGGGTGACACTGAGCAGAGCACCCCGGGCAGAGCTCCCAGAGCCCTGGGCATGGAGATGGTGCAGCCAGGAGACACCTCTGCCCGGAGGCAGGAGAAGCCAGAGAATGGGAGAAGACCCTGCTCTTTCCAGGCTGCTTTTCCCCTTCCCACTTTCTACCAGTTCAGACTTTCTCCCCCTGGTGCTGTCGCTGGTCAGGCTCGTGGTCAGAGCTCTGGGCTGTGAGACCATCCTTGTGGAACACGTTTTTCTCCTTCCCTTTTCTGATGCGCTGGAAGTTTTTACCCCCTCACTTTTGGTGGAAAACACAGAATCACCTAGGAAAGGGCTTGAACAGGAAAAGAGAAGTTGAAGGGAGAAGGATGAGAAACTTCACCAGCGCAGGAAACCTGTTAACATTTGTCAAAATGGGAGCTGGGAGGTGAAGTTTCTATTTAATGTTACAGAGACAAAGATTGCGTTAAAAAATTGCATGTAATTGCTTTTCAGTTCTGGAGTCAGAAGCTGGTGGTGACTAGGTGACTGAAAAGTCCTTTGGCAAATTCCAGGGGTTTGGAATGCTTCTGAAGCAAGGGAAAAGAAAAGCAGAATGAACTTGACAGTCTTTTATTGTCCACGTTAAAAATTAGAAAGAGTGGGAGTGCATCTTTGCAAGAGGAAAGTGAAACATTCAGAAGGGTTTTGTATGCTGACATCAAGAAATTTGATTTAAAAAGTATTATCTTAGAGTATGTTAGATAGAAAACTGCAGGTATTTTGTGATTTCACTCTGAAATGTTTCTGAGGGTTTTCCCCTCGCTGTAGGCAATGCACTCGGGTTGCCTGTGGTGGGTTGTTCTCTCAAGGCTATTTCTCCTTGGCAGGGGTTTAGGTGGAGAACTGATGAGACCGGCTGGTGAGTACCACAGTGGGCTGGGACAGCACAGGGGGGCCCCAAGGAACCCCTCTGGGTGCTTTTTGCACCGTGCTTTGCCTGGGTTGTGTTGGATGAGTAAGTAAAAGATGCCCAGTAATTAAAACATACACACTCTGGAGTGCAGGGAGGAGATGGGACACCAGAACACTGTGTAGGAGCTGGAGGTGGTTCTGGGGCTGCCACATGTTCCCTCCTCCCACTGTTGCACACAGTGAACCTTTTTCAGGGCTTCCTCCAGTGATTTACTCAGACTGCCCTCCAGAAGTGAGACAGATGCCATCATGGAAATAATGATTTTATCCTGACATGTGCGTGCACAGAAGTGAAGCATAAAGGCCATGTAAACACCAGTCAGTGGAAAGCGTGGCATCACAGAAAAAGTGGATTTTTGAAGATTGTTACTTGCACAGAGCCACTGTAAAAAAGAAGAGCATTGCAGGAAAAAGAAGCCTCGGTGGGTAAGGAAATGATGCCGACTCTGTTTCCTGCTTGTGGGTTGAACTAAGGAAGTGCTGCAGAGCAGATTCCAGCCTGGAAGATGCGAAGCCATCCTGACCTCATTGGGTAAGGGAACTTCAGAATGGAAGAGTGATCAAATAGGAGGGATTTCTGCAGTCTTGGAATGAGGTTCCAGCTGTGACGTGGAAATGCAGGCTGAAAGAACACAGAGTTTTTTGTAATATATTGTAGCTTTCAAGCAGCCGAGTATTTCATGGTTTTGGAGAAGCACAAATGACATTATTTTGGCATGATACAGCCGTGTAGGTGGAATAAGAGAAGAATTGAAAATGCTCCACAAATTGCCTGCATGTCTAATGAAGATGATGGTCTCAACCACAACAGAGCACAAAGAGGAGTGGAGAGCTGAGGAGGAACCCCAGGAGACTCGGGTTTGGTCACACTGGGCTTAGCCTTGTCTGTGAATAAATATTGGCACAGAGGAGCTGACACCCAGTATTGAATTTGTGTGACATTGCCATGGTGAGGAGTGAGGTCAAGAGCAGATTCAGAGCCCAGGAGGTTGAGTATAAATGAAGAAGATGAGCTGTGTACAGAGCCCAGAGGAAGATTCAAAGATTGAGCTGTGGGAGGAGAGGAAAACAAAAGGGTGGCATTACATTATATAGTCGCTTGTTCTCTCCTCTCCCTCCTTTCCACCAGCTCTAAAGCAGCCTGGCTGTGAGGATGGATTGATACCCATCTGGTTTGTTTGAACTGAACATCAGGAGGTGAAATACATGGTGTTCCCCAAGTGCCAAGTTCTCGTTTGAGCAATACAGTCAATCTGTTGTACAGGAAGTTCACTGTGTTAATCTCCATGCCCAAAACAAGCCTCAAAACGCCAGAAAAATACACATTCTCAAAGTGGGTTTGTAAGCTTAGAGCTCCTTTAATTTTACAGATTTAAAATAATAAGGGCTTCATTATTAAAATGACATTTTCATGGATTCCAAGTATCAAAGGAAGTGAAGCTGCATCCAGTTTCATAGCCCCTGGCTCTGTGCAGTGAGCAGATGATGCTCCTTGGAGGTCCAAAAAAAAATGGGAAGAAGAAGTAGGAAAACCTGCCATGTGTATTTGAATAGTTTTTAGTGGCTGTAATGATTAATCCCATGGCCCTTTACAGGCTGGCACACACACAGGCAGTGGCTAAGAGGTACAATATGCACCTTGAATGGCACAGGGGGAAAACATCCCACCAAACAAGGGAATTTCAGGGATGATGGGACTAACTCATGGCCGAGAATAGTTTCTGCATAATAGTTGTTTTTGTATAAGTGTGATTTCCTTTCAGTTCTTAATTTCCCATATTGTGGTCATTTATTTGCAAATACTCTTCCATTGAAAATTAATGCTAATGTAACTTCATGTGCTTGTATTATCAAATTTGCTACAATTTCTCCTTTTTTTTTTTTATGTATTAAGTTATCAATCTTATTTTCTTACAGTCTGCACATTAATTGAAAAGCTGTCGCTATCAAAAATGCCATTTAGAGGAGATCCAATAATTGGTATGTTGTGTTTTAAATCACCTTCCACCATCTTAGTAGCTGTTCATTAAGCTCAAGTATTAACAAATTATGTTTTTCAAAGAAGCAAAATTAGTGGGGCTGGGTGGCTTAAAAAAAAAAAAAAAAAAGACCAAAAAACTGCACAGGTACTGCAGTAGATGCTGACAGTATTTGAAGACTTGCTTTGTAGCTGTTCACTTGACAAGAAAAAACATGTATTTGTGTTCAGCATCACCAGGCATGGGGTGCTCACTGTGCTCGTGGTAAACCAGGTGTAACTGCTGCTCTGTGAAAAATAAACCTGAGAATGTGGAAATTGAGAAGGTGGGAAAAATTAATGCTCTTTATTCGTCTCCCAGGTGGCTGGCAGTGGTTAATAAATGACAGTCTAAGGCATCTCACTCTTGTTTCCAGTGCTGTACGACAGCATATAAAGGTACAGTGGTTCCTCCTCCTTTGTTAAATACAGAATTAGAAGTGGTTTTGCTTTCCATTGGTGGATTATTTTCCATAGGATCTAATTGGTCCTTGAGTGTTTGTTTCTTAGGTTGGTAAGAAGGGATATTTTTAACAGAGTATTTCGAACTCCACAAAATTCCAGTGGACCTTTTTGGTTGATCCTTGAACAGTTATCCCAAAGGTTGTTCCCATCTGTGTGTTTGGACAGAGGGGCTGTGCAGTGGGAGGACTCACTGGAGGCTGCTGGAACCCACTTTCTGTTGGCACTGAGAGGCTGTTTTGCCTTAGTTTTGCTGTACCTGTAATTTGTGTAAGATCCATTGCTTTTGGTGGTTTCAGAGACCTTTTGTAGTCGTTCAGAATTCTCTGGATGGTGTCCTCAGGCCTCTTGGACCCGGGGGCGTTTTCCAACTCAGAGAGCATTGGTTTGAGCCACCAGAATTATTCAGGACAAAGTGTTTATATTTTCCATTAAACTCTGCTGCAAATCCTTTTGCTGTGCTCTCAGACTGCTCTTGATTCTGAATAGTAAACCCATTGATGGATTTCATGCTGTTTTATGTACATGATCTCTACACCTCCAGTTACTTGCCTTTTCACAAGGAATCCCATGACAATTTTATCTCCTGCTCTTAAAGACTGTTGAATTATAAAGGCAATTTTTGCCTGCCCTGTTAGAGCTTAAAGCCATCACAGAGACAATTTGAATTTGTCATATTGTGTCCATTGTGTTAGGTTTTAATATAAAAAGTCATTCCAGGTATCTCACAGCTCATCTTGGGAGATAGAGTAGACTGAAATGTATCCAAATCACTGCAGAAAATTCAAATTTGGATTCTCAAGATATTCTTTTGGCATTAACAATGTAGTCCAAATGTCTGTATGCCTTATAACTGGAACTTCTAAACCAAGCTTAGAAGAATTAATTATAGGCTTTAGAGACTTTTGACCTGTTTGATTAACATTAATTTACGTTGAGCAAAGTATGCTTAGTAAATGTCAATTCTCACATGATTTCTCTATCTCTTCTAGGGAGAAATAATTTTAAGGGCAATGCTTAATATGTTGAAAAGTAATCTTTTTTTTTTCCTGACATTCTGTATAAATTTTACATTTAATGTGAAAAACATTCACTTCAGAAAGTGAAGGGTCTGAGCAGCTGGTCTGGTTCAAGGATGAGATGCCATTAAAGGTACCTTCCAAGCCAGACCTTTCTCTGATGTGCAGCAATCAGATAATTCTGTGTATTTTGGAACTGCAATGCCGGCGGTGGTTGGAATATTGTGTAGCTGAATGCTGGTTTTCTTTCAAGTCCCAGATTTGTACAGAGAGCAGCTCTGAGGTGTCTCTAAGGGCAGAATGAATCAGCTGGGCAGGATTTCTGTGTTCTGGTGAAGGTTTCTTGTACCTGGAGAACACGAATGTTAATAAGGATCATTGTATTAACATGAGGTGAACAATGCATAGCTTTTGCGTGCTCTCAAATGTGTTATACTTTTGGTCAGCATTATATGAGTGGCTGAAAAGTGTCATTCAGCCATAAATTTAATGAGAAAACCTGTCACGTGCTTTTTGAAAGAGCAGCTGAATTATTTTCTGTTCTGTGTCAGTGACTGAAACCACTCTAAAAAATTAAGAGGTTCAGGCAGAATGCACAACTTTGGATCCTTTTCTAAACCAGTGTTTTTTCTGTATTTCCTTTCTGTAGCTTTCTAGGAAAACATTGTTTGTTTCGTGTCAATCTGGCACCAATATATGGAAGATGAAATGAAGGCCCTGTGTATTTTGTATTGCTGTGGCATCCTGGAGGTCTTTCAACTGAACTTCAAATAAAGTTCATGCATTAGTCTAACTGTCTTCTATACTAATTTATCTTACTGGTCATTTTGAAGGAGTAAGAGTAGAATCTGATTTTTTTTCTTACATAAGTTTCCTGTTCTTAAACCAGTATTGGGAAGAAATAAAAAGAAAGTACATGCCAGTAGCTGAAGGGATTTTTTTATTATTTTTTTTTTTAAATGTGCTATTTTTTTCCTTAAAAATGTTATAAAGTGTGAGCTGAGTAAACATGTGTGTCTTTGTTGCAGGAGTGTGCAGTGTCTGCCCTGGCTGCCCTGTGCAATGAATATTACATGAATGAGGAGGGAGAAGCTGATCCAGCTCTGCAGGGTAATGACTCATGTTTGCTATAGAGGCACAAAATACTGGGCTGGACCTAACTTGCACTTGGAGATATTGCAGAGGATGAGGAGGGGCATCAGTGGTTTTAAAGGACCTTAAAATTCTTCAGGAAAAGATCATAAAACCAATTGAAAGGCTGGGAAGGGTCTCAGGGACTTTGCTGGATTTAGACTCAAGGGACTTGCAAGGTTCCACAGTAAGGAATATGGGGAAAACTAAATTGCTTTTCTATTTCATACTGTAAAATAAAGCAAAAAATAGGTGTTTGTGGCAACTCTTAAATTTTAATGAATATTTTCACAAACTGTCTGCCCAAGATTGTGGCTGATTTATTAAAAAATTGCTTAGGGATAAGAAAAGGACAGCAGGAACACCCAGAGTCCTTGTAAATGTGCGTGTGAAACCCCACGTGTTTGGACTGGCATCAGCAGTGCAGGAGGAGGCTGAAACTTTGCTTGGGCCTTATGAATCAGCATCTTTTTTTATACTGTTTTTCTTGGACTTTCCTTTGTTTCAAGTGTCAGATTGTATTGTGTCTATCAGAGACAGGTCGCTGGGTTTTACATATAAATAGCCTAAAAATAACAGCATTTATGTTCTTGTTTTCCTAAAAATCACAGTGAATTTACATATACCTAATAATTCATTTTCCTATTTTTTTGCCATTACAATCAGGTAACAGAATTATTTACTTCCATTACAGTTGTCCCAGAATGAGCACAATACTGGTCACATACGCAGTTACATGCAGTCCATACCCCAGAGAAGTTATGGCTGAAATATAAAAGCAATCTATCTTGATTTTTAAAGAAAAATTATGTTCCTAAATCTCTGTATTTTTATCTAAAAAATAAATATTCCAAACCCAGCCCTTTCCTTCCTGGAGGTTGGTCCTGCCTGCCAGGTTTTTTGTGGGGAAGATGTGTGGTGGTGCTGAGGCAGAGAAAACCCCACAGCCTCAGGAAAGGATCATGTGTAAAAGCAGAAGAAAGAAAGCTTTTGGTAAAATTTAACCAGTGTTTCACTGTGGCTTGACAGACTAAGGTGGAAACACAAATCAAAGATCCTTTAACAATTTGGTGTTCTAAATCTGTCCCTTTATTGAATCACTTCTTTAGCCTCTGTTTGTTTTGACTTTTCCTTTGTTGTATTTTTTTCTGTCTTAATGCATTCTGGTTTGCTTTTGCTGACTTTCTCTTTTAATATTCCTTTAGGATGGGTTGTGTTGAATTAATATGGCAGGCACTTCATAGGCCCTGTCGGTTTATGAAACTGGAGGCTCTTAGAAGAATATTAACATTTGCATTACGCTTCCCACCATAATTACTAAGTGGTTATAAGTAAAGAGCTGCTTGTTTGCCTGTTGTCATGTCATTTGGCTAAAAATGTCAGCCTTAAGTTGACATCAATCAAGAGTGGAGACTGTCACAGCCTCGCTGCTTAAGGTCTTGGTGCTGTCACAGCAAGCCCTGTGCCTGCTCTGGCCTCGGGACTCTGTCTCACACTCCAGTGCTTTGCAGAGCTTTAAATAATAGCTGTGCTTATCTGAAGGTGCCTCTCGCCCCTGGACAGGGTCCCTGATGGGAGCAACGAGTCAAGACCTGTTGGTTGCACTGGGGTTTGAAAAAAAATAGTTGTGATGAATGGGGAGTTCCTTATGGCAACTCTTCTTTCTTCCTCTAGCAAATATTGCTCAACCCTTGAAATCTTAGATTACTGTAAGCAGTGGCACAGTTATGTAATCTTCCCAGGAGCTCTCATTCTTGGAGGATTGAAATGAAGTGGTCCATAAGACCACCTTGCTCCTCTCAGAGACAGAGCTCTGTGTGTTTGTCTTGCTTGTTCTTAAAGCTTTCCTGCAGTACTTTCTTTTCCTTTGTGTCTCGTGGAAGAGTTCAACATGAACAATCAGTAAAGGAAGTATTGTCTGTAAATCTGAGATAAAGACTGCAGCACAGTTGCATAACTGGATTGCTGAATTTTTTTTCATTCACCCTCATTTTCTCCTTTGTATCACTTTATTTTGCTTTTGAGGCTCCTTTTTCCATGACCACTGGAGTTTATTCCTGTGCCTTTTGTCTGTGCTGGTTTTTGTAGAGCCACTGCCTCTGCTGTGTCCTGTGCCAACAAACAGAACCAGAGGAATCACTTCTTCTTGAGCTTTCTCCTGCAAAACTCCCAATTTTATTTTTGTCTCTCTATAAAAAATGATCCTGAATTATCTCATTGCTTAGGAACGATCTGTGTGTGTGTTTAAACAAGGCTCCAATCAAGATTTTTCTAGGGAAAATTGTCAAATAACTGATCTTCACCAAACCAGACACATCACTTTCCTAAGACAGTTTCCTGGTCTAACGATGGAAAACAATGACCTATAAATACAAGATAACTTGTTGCCTGTGTTTGCATAGAAATTTGTGTTTATACTCATTATATGGATTTTTAAAACGTGGTAACCCTCAAAAATTGATAACTTTGTCTTTTCTCTCTCAGAAACAGTAGGATTAATCTAAATACAAAGTCAGATTTCTACACAGAAAATGGAAATTGATTCCTGTAACAGTGAACATCTTAAAATTTAAATATTTTTCCTGCATTATAGTTTGGCAAAATGCAAAATTTTCTGTCTGCTCTGTGTGGAGGATCTCTTCCTGGTTTTTTTTTTAATCTTAGCCCAGTGTGAAGTTGTCCTGATGTGGCAGCTGCTCCTCACTGTGCCATGGTGTTTTCTAGGTGAGCTGGTGACACAGTACGTTTCAGAACTACAAAACATGGAGGAAATGATTCGTTGTGGCTTTTCACGAGCTCTTGGGGCCCTTCCAAGGTTTCTGCTGAAGGGCAAGCTCCAACAGGTGAGAAAACAGGATCACTGGGATGAGAGGAGGGCGCTCGGCGTTTTGAGTGAAACCTGTGACAGTAATCAACTCAATAATAACTATCATAATTAAAGGTCTTTGTCAAAGGGGTTTGAATTCTAATGTACAATAACTGTAGAAAATCCTCATGAGCTGAGCTTGCCACAGTTTCTGATAATTACTGTTTAGTGCTGTTTTAGTAGTGTTAATGGAAGAGCCAAGGCTGAATTCTCCCTTTGCCATGGGTCACTGGTCCAAAGGGAAGAGGGAGCCACAATGGCCTGGCTTGGTGAGAAACCATCCTCTGGTGCCTGCTTGGTTCTTCCATACAGGATTGAACTCAGTTTAATACAGCATCTAAATTCAACACCATAAAAAGTACGTTGGATTTAAATATCCCAATCTTTGTGGTATTTTTCAGGTTTTGGAAGGTTTGAGAAAAGTTACCTTAATTTCCCCTGAGGACGTGAGCTTTGCAGAAGCCAGGAGAGATGCCTTAATAGCCATTGCAAAGTATGTTTGTCACCTCTATTTTTGTCCAATTTGAATTCTCTCTCCAGTCTTTCTCCTGACCATTCTGCTTTCTGGTGGGAGCTGGTAGCATGAGTGCTGAAATCAGTCCAGTGTGGTACACACATGTCTAGAGCAGGACTCTGCATCCCCATTATTCCATTTATTTTTGATTCAGAGCATTATCACACACCTGAGGACAGAGTAGAGCTCTGATAATGGTGTGAGTCTTTTATCAATTAACTGACTACCTAGATCATATTTTAAAGTTTGCCTTTCTTGTGGGCTGCAATTTAATGAGGAAGGAAGAATATCTGTTTTTTCCACAATCCTAAGAAGATTAGGTTTGTTTAAAGGAATTGTGCCTTCTCTCTAAAGCAACATTTTCCATGTTGACATGTCACAGTGCATTTAGAGCTAATACATGTATTATATACATATATAATATGTATTAGAGCTAATACATATATATTTTATGCTCTTTAAAGTGTTACAGTGCAAAAAGACCCATGTCTTCAAGGTAAAGAAGTTTAATAACAAGTTCAGTGCATGTTTTGTTGCTCTTCTTGCTGACTTACTTTAAGGGGAGGTCAGACATGGGTACTTGGAGCACATTCTTGTGTGTGGTTCTGCAGCCACCAAAATAACCTGCTTCCCTGCTGAGATTTGAGCTTTGCCAGTGCTCCTTTAAACCCAACCACTGCTCAGAAAGGCTCAGGTGAAATACAGCTCAGAAAATACCCCCCTCTGCAGCTGTAGCAGATGTTACAGGCGTTGGGAATATTCTTTGTCCAGGGAGTTTTATTAAGCAACATAACAAAGCTTGATCTTAATGCTTCTCCTTGCTGGTGTTGTTATTTTGTCCCCCACCCCTTTTTTTGTCTCCCTTTCCAGGGTTTGCCAGACAGTAGGTGTGAAGGGAGGAGGATCCCAGGAGGAATATGTCTGCAGGGACAACGTTGATTGGATTTACGCGACGCTGCTCAGCGGAGTGACCGACTACACCACGGACAGCCGGGGGGATGTTGGAGGATGGTGAGCCTGGGACTTAAACACAGGGGCAGGTTTGATGGCTGATTATAATCTGATGTGTTTCCAAAACCTGCTACAAACAGAGAGCCCCAAGCTTTTGGAGATTGAGCCAAGGTGGGAACGTGAAAGACAAGGTTTTGGTTGTCCCTTGCTCAAAGCTGGGAGGATGGGGACTGGTGTGCTTAAAACTGAAGCTCAGCCTTCCCCTGGGTTTGTGGATGACATTATTTTCTGTTAATGAATGTAATCAGTGGCAAAAAGTACATGGATTTAAAATATTACTTCTCCTTTTTGAAATCACGTTTGGTCCTCCCTGAACTCTCCTGCTGTACGTTCCTGTTGTGGGGATGTTTTGCCAGGAGAGGGAGCAGCTGTATAAGGTGTCAGTGACATGTTTTCAGGGCTGGTGACCAACAGATGGATAAAAACTTTATAAATTGTGCTGTGGCATCACTGACTCTTCTGTAGGTTCAGGATTTCAGTGATTTCAGCTCTGAGACTGCAATAATATATCGTAATTCTGTAGGAATGTATCTGCTGGTGTGAAATCTACAGAATAGGTAGATTAATAAGTTAAACTTAATAAGATCTTAATAATATTAAGTCTTCAGCAGTTGTATTTTTAGGACATTTTGAGTCTTCAGGGTTCCCCTGATACATAAAGAAGATTGAGTATATGGTACTGCATTCACCTGAGTGCTCTGCATTCCTTCAGTAGCAGGGTCTGGAAAGGCAGTTTCTAAAGTCACGACCCAAAGCACTGTAAAGGCTCGTGTCCTTTGTCAGGTTTGTGTTTCATTTGTGACACCACCTGCTGATTGGAAGTTCTTGCCATCTTTGAATGGGAGAGATCAGGAAGAGTTCATGTTATTCACTTCATCCCGTAGAATTCCACAAGGGTGAGAAAACCACGTGAAATGTGGATCTGAGACCAAGAGGACATTCTCCCCTCAGGGTACTTTTCTGTGGTCATTTATGAGCACAATTAAGCCTAGTCTGAAACAGAACTTGTTGTTAGAAAGTACTAAATTAACAGAACTCGAGAACAAATCCAGTATCTGCACGTTTAAAATACAGGACAATTTGGATGCTATGTAGAAGCCTCAGAGCAGTAACACTCCCCCCTTGTATAGAGAAGCCATAACTTAATGTGATAAACCAATTTTAGTTCTTTTCTTTGTTGGGAATTGATTTTGAGTGAAATGCTTGTTTTGAGGAAGGCTGCTTAATTCTATTGTGTTAATCCCTCATTTTAATTGGAGATATATGCAGATATATGTTACTTTTAGATATGACTCTATACATCAAGTGCCAGCCTTGTTTAACAGTGTAGTGATACTGTGTGTGTGGTATGGTAATGATGTGGTAAAATATGTGTATTTGACCTGTCTGGCAGCTGAGAAGTGTCTCAGGGTACAGAGATCCAGGATTAGGAATTAACAACCTGTTGATAGTTGAGATCTAGTACCTGGCTCTGCTTTTGCTGCATTCCAAGCAGGAAGGGGCAAGTGCCTCAGAAGTACTGGGAAGAAATAATTTTGCTGATTGAGAAGTTTTTTATTTTCCCAGTTTATTGAAGTTCTTGTCTGGCAGTGCTGAGTCACATGGAGGGTTTGTTTTGTTTCAGTCATACCTGTGCACAGTGTTTGTGTGAAATAAGTGGATTGGAGGTTTTTTCAGTCACTGTCCTGTGCTTTGGAAGGTGTTTTCTGCAGTGGTGGTGAACATGAAACTGGCCTGCTGCTCCCCACATGCAGTGGGATAACGAGTGGTTCCAGACATGCTCAAATTTGTGCTGTTTAGAGCTCTCTCCTTGACTCTTGACTTTACTGTCATTATTTTATTTGGTGGCCCCAGGTTTGCTTTAAAAAAAGGGAAAAAAAAGTTAATTACAGTGGCATTCTCCTCCCCAGGATTCCTCATCAGGGGCAGGTGTTGTGATGTGCATTGGTAATTACTGTAATTGGTAACCTCTTGTCTTGTGATGGTGCTTTTTTTAGTGCAATATGCACAAATATGCATATGCTGGACCTTTTCCTTGCCAGCAATTCGTGGGCAGTTTATACCATGGTCACATCTTAGTGCTCTGAGAGTCACTGTCAGTGTGAGATCCCTCCAGTTCCAGCTTGGGTTGCACTAATTATACAAAATAATAAATATAACTTCCCTGTGTCAGTTCTGCAGCACAAAGCAGAAGAAAGATATTTGGGCAATTTTTAATTGATGAGCTTTGTCCCTTTATTACTCCACTACAACATTTACAAACATGTTGGAAAAACACACAGGGCAAATTATCCAGGCTGAGTTAATCTTTGGGATTTTCCCTGTTTTATGTAATGATTCCCAGCTCCTCAGCCTGGAAACATTGTCTTAGGACAGGGAAATAGCACCACAGGGCAGGAAATCAGAGAACAGGAGTTGTGTTTGACATCTCCAGCTTTGGAGGAGGAAACAAGGATGCAAACTAGGGAGGATGGAGAGCAGGTCATTCCAGCTTTGCCTTCTGTCAAGGAGCAGGAAGGGAGGCGAGTGGGTCTCTAAACCAGGAGAGAATACAAGAGCAACAATACAGGGTGGGGAGGCAGAGAAAAGGAAGAGATCCTGAGCTTTGTGCTTTCCAAATGAGGCGAGATGAAGGGGCAGATAAGGACCTGGTGGGGTGTAATCAGGGATTCAGCTCCACATCTGAGAGCTCCCCACACCTATTGCTTGTCCTCGTCTGTCTTCTTTTCAAAACAAAACAAAGTGGAAATTAAATTCCCAACACCAATTAAAATTCAAATGTGCTTGGAGCGCTAAATTTTTTTTTTTTATTTTTTTTTTTTTTTGAGCTTCTTGGGCAATTCCAGCCAAAATCAACTCAAGAAACAGGTAAATCACAGAGGCAAAGGGGGATCCTTTCTCATGGCAGACTGGTGGCTGCTGAAGGGGTTTGTGCCTCTCAAATATCATTGTTTTCTCATTCTGTTTCTTCTAAACCATTGACTAAGATGGAAAGATATGGCAAGAAATGCCATTTCTCTGGAGAGACCTTGTCTCTGGAGTGTAATTTTTGTCTTTCTGTAATGGAATCGTGGGAAAGTTTCACCAACTTCACTCCCCATATGCAAACTTTACCTTTCTTTTTGACAGATTGTTTGCTGGGACATGTCTGATCTGTCTGTTGGTGTCAGACAAATGAATAATATATAATAATAAATGAATATCCAAGTGAGATACTGTATGAAAAACTAGGAAAACATACCTTGATGAAAGACTGCCAAACTTGTATTAAGCTACTTTGGAAAAAGTGATATAATTTCCCTTTTTTACCACTATAACAAATGTCCCACCCAGTTTTAGATTACATCTGCAACTGTTTTCAGGTTGGTTTGGAGAACAGAAAGAGGAAGATTTCGTTTCACAGGGGGCAGGTGTACCTTGTCAAATACCTTTTTTCCCCCCCTTTTTTGAAGTTCTTTTTGTGAAAGGCTGATGTTGCCACGAATGACTGATGTGATGAACATGCAGGGCCTGCACTTCTGCAGGTCACGTAACCCACCTAGGACCTGAAAGAAACCACTTTTAACAACAAGGCATGTGGTTTAAAACAAGCTAATTGATCTTTTTTTTTAATTGAAATTACACTTTTTTTGTTGTTGATGCTTTGAAGGCAGCAGGTCTTCACTGTGTGGATACGACACACTTCAAGCACAACTTAGTGTTGCTTTAGCCAATCTTTTCCATAAAACTAATTATCAGAGATTTAAGCCATTCTGAGTCACAATATTTTTTAATGTTGGAAATAGTAAGCTTGAAAATATACAAGAATATGACACTTATAGGAGTGCTTAAATATCTGAATGTCAAAATGTGGGTTGGCCTTTTTTAAAAAAATAAAATTGAAGCAGACAAAGCATTAAGTTTAGATATATCAACCTGCGCACTAAGTATTAGTGATTATTATCAGTTTTAACCTTCTTAAAGAGCAGACCTAGTGCCATCTGGCTGGAGTGAGGAACAGGGTGGTGAGGCAGGGGCTGGGGTGGCTCTGGTGCCCTCGGAGATCATTTCACAGGATGGGGCTTGGGGGTTCTGTTCACTCCTCCTCTTCCTCCCAAAATGTGGCGACTGCTCTCTGAGGCCTTTGTGAATTTTTGCCAGTGTCTGACTTAACTACTGATGCATTTATTTAAATAAACCCTGCTGGAGCTCCCGTGATGTCTCTGTGTCCACAGGGTGCGTGAGGCTGCCATGACCAGTCTGATGGAGGTGACGCTGCTGCTGGTGCAGAACGAGGCAGAGTTAATTAATGCCAACATGTATGTAATTGTTCTCCCTCGGTGTCCTGTCTCTCAGAACTGCATTCCAGGCCATCCAGGAAAGCACAGCTTGTACATTGTGTCCTTGTTCCTTTCCTGAGTGTGACAGAGCCTTTGATAATGGTGCGTGGAGCTCACACCTGCATGGATAAAGGAGGATGTTATGTCTGGTTTTCAGGGCGACTGACCTACTGAGTGCCCCTGGATGGCAGTGCCACCTTGGAAATACAGCACCCCTGTGGCACTGGGGCTGTACCTGCCACCTCTGTGGAGCTTGCCAGTGTTTCCACTTAAACACGAAACAAACCCTCCCTCTTCTCCTGAGCATCCCATCAGTAATTTGGACTGTGATCAATGCAGGGATGAGTTTGTATTTGTTTCTTTGCAAAGCTATTATTAAGTAAATACAGGAAAAGAACATTTACACTGAGCTCCTGATTTCTAATTCTGATAATTAAAAAACTAATAATAATTACTGATTTTTAAGCACAGCTTGAGCCGCAGCAAAACTTCCCTAATTGTGGTGTTGGTTTCTGGACAGAGCATGCCAATGGTTATCTGAACATATACATGCTTTTGGTTTTAATTAAAAAAAAAACAAAACAAATTTTGAAGGACACTTTGAAGGGAAATCCTAGATTCTCTGGGAATACTCTACTCACCAGTGCCCATTGTCCAGGGGCTTCCTCCTCCTCATCTGTTGCAGACAGAGATGATCCCCAGGAAACAGAAAAGCATTCCTGCCAGCTGGATCCCATTTTCTCAATATTCTGGGTCTTGCTGTAACTGAAGGAATTTTAGCTGGTTTTACTGTCATTAGTTGCCCTTTCTGAAGGGGTAAAAGGGCCTTATGGGACACGATATTGTAGCTGAGGGCTCAGTTATGAACATAAGCAAGATACTGTCAAAAACTAGCCAGAGTTGCAGCAGTGATTTATTTGGGATATAGGAGGTTAAGGACAGACCTTGTCTTCTGCTGTGTGCAGTTTTCTACTCAAAAATGTTCTTTTCTCAAGGTGCCTGCTCTGTCTCCATCTGAGATGGAGCAGTTCATCCAAACCATGAAGCACTTTGTTGTTTTTTTTTTTTTGGATGAAAGGTGCAGCAATATGTGTAAAAAGTGGATGAAATACTATATAACATCAGTGGTGTGTAGGCTTTTGATTGATATTGATCTATGGAAGATAAAGCTTTAAGATTCTGGCACCATGTGGTTGTCTTAAATCACTTGTAGGTTCATGCTGAAAAATTAAACCAGAATGATTTCATAGCGGGGTAGTTTTGATTTCACTGAAAAAATTTAAATACACATTCTACTGCTTAAATAATGTGATTAATTGTTTTCTTCTCTGTAGCTGCAAGCAGATTATGTGCTGGCTGGCTCAGCAGTCAGCTGAGAAAATAGATAAATTCCGGGCCCATGCAGGGTCTGTGTTCCTTACCCTCCTACACTTCAACCAGCCTCCAGTGCCACACATCCCTCATCGACAGGAGCTGGAGAGGATCTTTCCAAGGTAAGATTTTGAAAAACACATCCTAAACCAGTGAGATGCATCAGTTATCCCTAACACAGGCAACCTGATGGAAATGTGGGGCCCAAATGCCCAGTATGTGTGTGTGGGAATACTTGGTGCTGTTTGTCAGGGTTTCTTTGAAATGTCCTAGGAACGTGCATAACCATATTTTTTCCTTGACTGGTTGTTTTTAGTTAATTATGTTATTTTTAACTAAGCTCCAGTTGAAGTAGTTTTCCAAGATGGACTTTCTAGTTAAAGCAGGAGTGAGAGCAGCTCATTCCTGAGTGCTGATGCTGATACCCAGCTCTGTGTGTTCAGGAGAATCTCAGCCTGACTCCCAAGTGATCTGTTTGTGAGGCTCCTCATTGAGATGGGAGGGTGTTGGTTTTTCCTGGGATAAGTCTGTCTTTGGGTCAGTTTTTGAGTACATCTTGATGGGAGAGAACTCAGAATGGAACTTCTGGAAGAGAACTGGTTTTATGTGTGTAGAGAAAAGTGCCAGGGAAAAGGAAACTGTGGTTCCAGTCCCTTGTCTGGATCAGAGCAAGGGCTTGGAGGATCCTTCACTTTACTGCCAGTGGCTGAAGCTTTGGCTTGGATTTTCCCCAAATGCTCAAACACCAGTGTATAATTTGATTTTTGGGTAATTCAGAACCTTCCTTCACTGATGTGAAGGAGCTGCCATAGGAATGTGGGGACAGGAAAGGCAGTGCACCCCTGAAAGATTGTTCTGTTCTTTCTGCTTTTCCCAGGTCAGAGAAGGAGACTCTGAACTGGAATGCTGCATCCGAGGCTTTCCCCCGCATCACCCAGCTCCTGGCATTGCCAGCCTACCAGTACTTTGTGCTCCTGGGGCTCTCCGTGTCCGTGGGGGGACTCACAGAGACCACGGTAAGGACACAGAGTGGCTTTGCTGCTCAGCAGGAGAAGGATCAAATTGCTGCTTGAGTCCCTGCCAGTGGGTATTGCAGGCAGTGATTGCTCTGAGTATTCAGGTTTTTTAAAGAAATCAAGCCATGCTTTAAAATCTGATGGGCTTCTTAGTTATGTCTTTAAAAGTGTCATTTTCTTGATGTGCAGAGCATGCAGGGAACAAGGAGTGAGGGCATTTTGTTTCTCCTTTCCTGGCCTGGAAGGACCTGAGAATTCCAGGCTGTGGGTCCCTCAGCTCTGTGCTGACCTTCCAGCTGGGAACAGAGAGCCCCTCAGCTCAGTACAAGGTGATGGCTCAGCTCAAATAAGCTGAAAACCTGTTTTCATTTGTCACCACATGCAACTATTAGTTCTCAATATGTGTTAACAGGATGCACAGATTTTTTTATTTTTATTTTGATACATTTTCTACTGAAGTACCAGTGAGATGCCAGAAGTTCCATTACAAAGAAATAGCATTCAAATGTCTGTCTCAGTCCTCTGAGCTTTGCAGTCACTATTTCATTCTTCTGGCATCAACAATCTCTTTATCACTGGCTTTGGCAGCCTGTTGTGCTGCCAAAATTCTTCCCAACTTCATTATAATTTTAGTGTACCCTTCTGTCCTTATATTACAGCTTGCATTGGTAGTTTCAGAGTTCTTGGTTTCGAGACATTTGGCTTCTAAAGCTTTTGTGATTTGATGTAACCAAGGATGTAAAATACAAGCAAACAACTGTTGGGTTAAAGATGTGGTTCAAAATGACACCATGGAGAAATATCAGACCAACAGCAGAATATTTTGGACTGTCAGTTAAACCTTTAAATCCCACTGGTCCTGTAACAGGAGAAGGAGGTTGTGAGTCAGCGCCCCAGCAGTGGTTAAGAGTATTTCTAATTAAGATTTCCATCTCAAATTAAGAAAGTTGGTAGAAAAGTGAAAAGTGTTGGGAAACAGAGTTTTTGTGGTGAGGGAACAGCTCCTGCTGGGTCTCAGGAGGTAAAATCACCTGGAACTTCCCCTTCTCAGCCACAACATGGCCAAATGATGGGTTTTTTTGCCTGGTGTTGTGGGTTCTGCTCTTAACATCAGGAGATGTCCATGAGCCTCTGGGTTTGATGTAGCTGAGTATTTGGTGTCTGTGCAGGCTTATGATTTAAACCAATTCTGAGCATTTTCATGCTTCTAAAATGGCAACTAATTATATGGCAGTGGCTATTTTAAAACTCTGGAAACATGTGTGTATTGGTCTGTGACAATAATTATGGGATAGACAATGTAACTCCTAACAGATTGCTTTAATAGCTAACACACACATGAAATCCAGCTTTCAGTCAAACACACTTAATTACAGGAGGCTCCACCAAAACCAAAGGTATTTGTCTAAGTATAAAAAGGAGGAAAGTTGTGGAGAAACAGACGTTCTGGCTGCTGACTGAGGGCAGAGGAAAATTCTTATTCAACATTTTAATTTTTTAATTTTTTTTTTTTTTAAAGTCTTGGGTGCACTTGGTTTTGCAAAGTGGAAACAGTTGGGTTGGTTGTAGCTCCCTTCCCTCATTGCCATCTGCCAGTGTGTTAAGGGAAACCCTCTGTGCTGTTTCTAAACTCTGGTTTTGAAATGTTAACTTTCTGTGACCCTGCAGTTTCTGTAACACTAAAGGCTTGTTCCGGTTAAAGTATTCTCAAGGGCTTTGGCTTCAGAAAGATGATCTAATTCTCTCTGGAGTCAGCTGGAAGTGCAAGGCAGGCTCCAAGTACAGGGTGCTTACACTTCAGAGTGTAGGTGTGTGGTGAATGGCATTCAGTATCTAAAATGTGATTAGTGAAATTAGAATCCACATGTCTTATAATGTCTTGTGTTCAAACTACTCTGTCAAAGCCTGTGGCTGAACATCCAGGGACTGATTTAAAACAGGAATAGAAAATTTGAAGAACTGTTCTATTAAATCCATATGAAAGAAGCAGATTTTTTAAATGTTGGATGAAGGAAAAGGATTATTCAGATACATGGTCTTGCAGTAACATGTGTGTGTTCTTGTGACACTCCTTCCTCTCTCACTTAAAAAATGTCCATGCACGTACACATGGAACTTGGAAGATTCTTGCATATACTGCGAGATAATCTGAGTTCAGATGTCAGTTTGTCTTTCAGTCATCCCAGGGAATTAGCAGGACAAAGGCTCTGTTGTCCCTCCGTGGGCAGTGGCTATTTTTCCACTGTTAAAATTGCTCTGCAGTATATTTAACAAGAGCAGCTCTTTGTCTGGCTCTTTAGAGAGGTTTTCTGGAATGAGCCGTGTGGGGTCTGCGAGGCATTTCAGTGGAAGAATCATGGCTGGAGCCTTGGGAGTGATGTGGAAAACCAGAGGATGTCATTCCCTCTGGGATCTGGCACTCTGCTCCATCGCCACGGTTCAGAGGGCACTTTTCTCTGTGGAAAAGAATCTCCCAGTTCTCCATGTGGCCCCCAGAGATGCACATGAAACCCCTCAGTGTGTGGGGATCAGTGCTGGACAATGCTGCTCTTTCTCCACTTGCAGGGGTCAGGATATAATATGATGTAATTTCATTATTGAACTGCACTGCATTTAAAATTTCATTGAAGCACAGAATGTCCTGTGATTCCCCTTCCCCCATAAAGACTGAAAATTACATTTTGAAATGCTATAGAAACTATAAATAAAGCCTTAAAAAAAAAAAGGCAACAGCCTATTTTGAGCACCAGAAGTTCCTCCCAGGCCAGCACCAGGGCTGTGTTAGTGTGTCGGATCTCCCAGAGGAAAATGTTGGGGCATTTGTACATGAGGTTCTAAAACATCTGGTTGCTGGGACAAATTGTATGCAAATTAATGCATATTGCATATTTGGTTTGAAGAAACAGACCCTAAATCCTGTTTTCTTTGTGGACAGTTCTTGAGCAAAACACACATGAGAATAATTCCTGGCATTCTTTTTTTTAAAGACTGCATAGTGTGAATTATGATATTCCTCCTTGTTGTGAAGTATCACTGGCCTGAGTCTCAGAGTCACTGGCCTCCAAAGGGTTGATTTATTGAAGGGACGTTGTAAGACAAACAAGGGGGATGTGGTTTCACTTGGGCTGCTGTTTGAACAATGCAGTTTTTGCTGAGGTTGCTGTGCAAAGGAACTTCTGCCCTTCCAGAGCTGGGATGTGCTGGGACCAGAAATGATCCGAACCGTGTTATTGATGGAGCACAACGAGGTTCTGCTGCTTGGTGCAGGCATCTTCTGCCTCTGCCCCATGGAAATGCTGCTTTGGAAACTCCAGGCTCTGGGATAGCTGGGCTTTCCCAGGAATTCCTCACGTGGCTTCCATTTGGGGTGCATTTTGTGAGGATACCTGGGGCTCCCAGGAGACTGGTTGGGTGGGAGAGGGACACCTATTAGGGTCTGTCCATGTGCTGAACCTCTCCCAGCCAGGATCTTCCTTTCTTGTCATAGTCCACTGGCTTTTTTGTCAGGTCTGTCCAAGATTGTGCTGTGAAGTACAAACCAGAGCCCGTGTGTGCATTGGGCATCTTAACAACTGGTGGGTAGCAGGGATTTTGGAGGCTCTGTGACAAGCTGGAATTCTGGAGGCTCTGTGACAAACTGGAATTTTGGAGGCTCTGTTACAAATCGGAATTTTGGAGGCTCTTGTGACAAACTGGACTTTTGGAGGCTCTGTTACAAACTGGAATTTTAGAGGCTCTGTTACAAACTGGATGCCTAAGCTAACTTTTTTTTTGGCCCTATCATTCCCACTTGTTGCCTCAGAACTGATTTTAGCTGTATTGTGCTTCAGTTTTGCAACAGGCTGACTGGGAACAACTTCATGAAGGTTTGTGCCCAGAGCTGCACTTGCCTCCCTATTTACTGGAGTGATGCTTCCTCATACTTTTCCCATGGTTCAGGAGATAAAATCCGTAGGACTAATTTTTGTCATCAGATGAATGGGGGCCTTTGAACACTGCTTGCTGTGTCATGTGCTGTCTGTCACTGCAGGATCCACTGTTGGCTTAAATGTTGGGAGAGTCAAGCCTTGGCAAACCCTGGTTTTACTGTTCCATAAGACCAAGGTCATTCTCAGGCCTCCTCTCAAATTTGTGTCCAAAGTTGTCCCAGTTCCAACCCATTAACCCCCTGATTTCCTCTCCCAGTCCTCGTGAAACCCCCCAGGGACAGGTGACTGTCACAGGTTGGATGTGGTGTGAATTTGTGCTCTGCCTGGATGGGGAAGACCCTTGGAAATGCTCTTGTCTGCAGGTACTCGGGGGCAGTTCTGGTCGTAGCTTGGACACTGAGCCTGGGACCCGAGGGGTGTTCCCCTGGGGGAACTGGGGGTGTTCCCCTGGGGGAACTGGGATTTAACCTCTTCATGTCGTGTTAATCTTGTCATGTTCAGTTCAGTTCCTGTGCTCTCTGCTGACTGTGGGGACAATGCCCCACTTTTATCTCCCAAGCAATTGCATGGAGGTTTTTCCCACACCTCTACGTTTGGATTGTTTAAGGACTTGCTGTCTCCCCCGGTCAGTGTTTCTGGTGTCCTGCTGCCCTTTTCTTTCATGCCCATTCGTGCCTTTTCAGCCCTTTGGTTTGCAGAGTAAGGATTGAATCGTTCAGCTTCCTCCAAAGAGTGGTGTGGGATCTGTGAGGTGGTTTAAGAGACAAAGGAAATTTTAAGATCTTTTTCTTGGCTGGGCCCTTTCTTCTGCTTATCATTGATCTCTGCTCATGGAAGGTGTTAAGGCAAAATATTTCTTCTTTATTTATAGTAGTCTTAAATACACAGAATGGCTTAGAGGGTAATATATAATAATTAAACAGATTCTTAATTTTTATGAAGCCTTTCTTATAATTCTGTATGCTGTAAAGACCTTTCAGTGTAGGAGCCAGTTTATACTGGGCACACAGGGACACACCAGCACTGCTTTTGCAGTGTGAAAGACCCACACTGAGCTCAGTTCAGTGTAGCTGAACACTGTACAAACTACAAATGTTGTAACAATTTTACTCAGATTTGACTGACACTTTGAAACTCAGAATAGCTGAATAAATTTCTTTGAATTGCTTGACCTTTTGAAAGAGCTATTTCTTCTGCGTCGCCCAGGATGTTTCACTGCAGAACAAATTGTTAAGGTCAGACTGTGCTGCTTCCCAGGATTGCTTTTTGCACGTAAGCTTTGGGAAACTACTTCAGAGGTTTGATCCAAGGCTAAAATATTTCTTGTTCTTGTTGTACTGATGTCCCCATAAACGTTACTGGAATGAAACTTAAGTTAGATACAGTGTTTAAATAGGGATTGCTCTCATTTGGTTTTGGGTTTGACATTTCTCACATTCATGCAGTATTTTATTTTCTTTTCTTGATGAAATGGCCAGTCCTCTGAGGGGCTGATTGCACCTTTGAATGAGCCATCAAAATACTGTGTGACCTTCAGAAAGCAGATCCCCCCTGCCTGCCCCAGCTGACTCGCTGCCTACAGTCCCAACACAAAATGATTTAACACTTTAACCAGCACTAAAAGAGGCTGAAACTGCAGAACTGATCCACCCCACCTGCCCTTCCACCTCCCCCTTCCCCAGGAGATGTGACCAAGCCCTGGCAGGAGGGAATAATCCTCACACCAGAGTCAAGGAGGATTCGGAAATCTGATTATGTTTATCCTTGATATTTTCCTTTGAGGTAGTTTCTGTAATTTAAAATAAAAAGAAACCAAATTTTTCTTCTCATCCTCAAGAGAAGTAAATTAATTTATTTTTTATTAATTATTTATTAATAATTAATTTTAAAATCTGAGGCTGGAAAGTAAAATTCCAACGTCTCCCAGAAATGGGAGTGGTGCTGATGGAGCCCTTGTGCTGTGGTCCTGTGAGCTGTGGAGGGCACAGATCTCCCAGGAAAGGGGGTCCCATGGACACTGTGCCTGCTCCCCTCCCACACAGCAGGTCTGGTGAGTGTGGCAGCTCCTGGAGATCATGGAATCCTGGAATGGTTTGGGTTGGGAGGGACCTTAAAGCCCATCCCATCCCACCATCTGCCGTGGGCAGGGACACCTTCCACCAGCCCAGGTTGCTCCAAGCCCTGTCCAACCTGGCCTTGGACACTTCCAAGGATGGGGCAGCCACAACTTCTCTGGGCACCCTGTGCCAGGGCCTGCCCACCCTCCCAGCCAGGGATTCCTTCCCAATATCCCATCTGAGCTGTTGGGAGCCCTTGAGTGACACTGCAGCCCGAGATGGTTCACAGCCAGTGTGACCCCCAGATCAGCACTGAGCCCTCCTCTCCATTTTTCTGATTGGCACAACAAAGCTAAGCCAGCACTCATTATTTCTGCGTTGGTTTTAATTTTTAACCCAAGTTTACTGCTGGTTTGTGTGGCCAGGAGGTTGTCTGCTGGTTCAGCTCCATCAGCTGTTTAGTAAATACTACCTGGTGAACTCCTGGTGTGCTCTTTAGCGTGCAGACTCATAACAGCATTATTAACTTGGAGTGAAGCAGGATAATCATTGTGGTTTGGGGGATGTTTTATTTTGAGAGAAAACAAAATAACAAACCTTCAAAGTGCTCTTTTTTCCTGCAATGGCAAAACTTAAAAAGGAAAAAAGCCTTCCTTGAGAAAGGATTACTGAGGGTACAATAGCCGTGGTCCTGCTCGATGTTGGACCTGGTTTGTGCTGGTGGCTCTGTTGGAATTGTGCTCCTCAGTGCCAGTGGACAAGGCAGCCCTGCAGAGCCCTGTCTGTGTGTGTCCCAGGGGTGTTTCCCTGTCCCTCACTGGAGATTACCTCTGTTCCAGCTCAGGTACTCTGCCCAGAGCNAGAAACCAAATTTTTCTTCTCATCCTCAAGAGAAGTAAATTAATTTATTTTTTATTAATTATTTATTAATAATTAATTTTAAAATCTGAGGCTGGAAAGTAAAATTCCAACGTCTCCCAGAAATGGGAGTGGTGCTGATGGAGCCCTTGTGCTGTGGTCCTGTGAGCTGTGGAGGGCACAGATCTCCCAGGAAAGGGGGTCCCATGGACACTGTGCCTGCTCCCCTCCCACACAGCAGGTCTGGTGAGTGTGGCAGCTCCTGGAGATCATGGAATCCTGGAATGGTTTGGGTTGGGAGGGACCTTAAAGCCCATCCCATCCCACCATCTGCCGTGGGCAGGGACACCTTCCACCAGCCCAGGTTGCTCCAAGCCCTGTCCAACCTGGCCTTGGACACTTCCAAGGATGGGGCAGCCACAACTTCTCTGGGCACCCTGTGCCAGGGCCTGCCCACCCTCCCAGCCAGGGATTCCTTCCCAATATCCCATCTGAGCTGTTGGGAGCCCTTGAGTGACACTGCAGCCCGAGATGGTTCACAGCCAGTGTGACCCCCAGATCAGCACTGAGCCCTTCTCTCCATTTTTCTGATTGGCACAACAAAGCTAAACCAGCACTCATTATTTCTGCGTTGGTTTTAATTTTTAACCCAAGTTTACTGCTGGTTTGTGTGGCCAGGAGGTTGTCTGCTGGTTCAGCTCCATCAGCTGTTTAGTAAATACTACCTGGTGAACTCCTGGTGTGCTCTTTAGCGTGCAGACTCATAACAGCATTATTAACTTGGAGTGAAGCAGGATAATCATTGTGGTTTGGGGGATGTTTTATTTTGAGAGAAAACAAAATAACAAACCTTCAAAGTGCTCTTTTTTCCTGCAATGGCAAAACTTAAAAAGGAAAAAAGCCTTCCTTGAGAAAGGATTACTGAGGGTACAATAGCCGTGGTCCTGCTCGATGTTGGACCTGGTTTGTGCTGGTGGCTCTGTTGGAATTGTGCTCCTCAGTGCCAGTGGACAAGGCAGCCCTGCAGAGCCCTGTCTGTGTGTGTCCCAGGGGTGTTTCCCTGTCCCTCACTGGAGATTACCTCTGTTCCAGCTCAGGTACTCTGCCCAGAGCCTCTTTGACTACATGAAGAAAATCCAGAATGATCCCAGTGCCCTGGAGAGTTTCTGTGAGACGTTGCTGAAGGTCTTCGAGGACAACCTGCGGAACGACAGGTAAGGGCTCTCCTTGGTGGCTCCTTTCCCTGCAGCAGCAGGTGTTGGAAGTCAGATGGGTGGCACGTGGATGGAAACCTGCCTGGATGGGCTATGCCCAAGCCCTGTGTGTTTGCTGTAACACATCAGGTTTGGGTGTAGCGCAGGACCTGTGGTAAAACGTACGGCCAAGGAGTGATAGTAAAATATTCTGCATATTCAGGTTTTAGAGTCATAGCAGGCTTTGGGTTGGAAGGGACCTTTGGGATCATCCAGTGCCACCCCCTGCCATGGCAGGGACACCTTCCACTAGCCCAGGTTGCTCCAAGCCCCGTCCAACCTGGCCTTGGACACTTCCAAGGATGAGGCAGCCACAGCTTCTCTGGGCACCCTGTGCCAGGGCCTGCCCACCCTCACAGGGAAGGATTTCTTCCTAACATCTAAACTAAACCTACTCTTTCTGTTTGAAGCTATTCCCCACTGTCCTAACACTATATTTTATTTTTATTTTGTTCCTTGTCTCAACTGTTGAAATGAAAACCAGGCCATGGTCATTCCAGCTGACTCATGTGTTGGTTCGTTTGGTGTTGTAACTTCTGACAGTCTGTGGAATATTGTTTATATTCTAGAAAATAAGTTAGTATTTTTTGCCCGAGTTAGTTGTGTTTTCAGGACCCTGCCAGTGTAAAGCAGGAGTGTTATTAATTGGTTTTTTTCCTTTTGGCTGGAAGGGAATGTCCCCTCAGCCAAGGAGGGTGGCTCAGCCCTCCCCTGTGTAAGTCAGAGCTCTCATTTAAATGTGTGTGGGTACACAGGAAGTTTCTTTGCTTCTGATTGAAAATAGTGTATATCTGTGTGCCAAGGAGTGTATTTACACTGTTGAATCATTTTTCCTCAGGGTGTCTGTGCCTCTCCTGACAATGCTGGACCAGCTGCTGGCAAACGGCTGCTTCGATACGTTCACCGAGCAGGAGAAGTGAGTTGCTGGACATCTTTTTGGGTTATTTTCCACCATCCAACAGGCCTCTTAAATCTTACCCTGGGTGCTGCTGGGTGTGAGTGTATATTTAATGTTCCAGTTTTCCTGCAGTGGGGCAGCCAAGACCTTTGAAAGGGTCTTGATAAAATCTTTGACTCTCACACCAGTTACTGGTTCATTGTTTAGCGACCAGGACATCAATCAAATTCACTTTACATGTTTCACCTGAAATACTTGGAGCAAATCCATTCTTGCCTTTTCCAGCTTCCTAAATCCCTGCTGTCTGGAATACATTCCTTGCTGTACTGGGGGCCACTGGCACTACCCTGGTTTGGTGCTGCACAGCAGTGTGTGCCTACAGGCTGTGGCTTCCCCAGGCCCCTGCCTTGGTTAATGGCAATATCTCTGAAGAAGTTCATTAAGATTCTAATACGAATAATAAAAAAGACACATCCCAGCTCTTCTCTTCCAAATTCAGTCTTCTGGAAAGTATTTAGTTCAGGAACGGATAAACATGAGTAAGTTATTCCCATGTGAAATCATGTTTTTTTGCAGATGTTTCAGAAAAGAGTGATTTTAATTTCAGTAATATTAAAATCTATTCCACAAGCTCTCCCAAGCAGCATCTTGGCACCTCTACAGATATTTACAGAACTTACAACGTGGATCCTGTGAGCACATATCCAGGATTTGGAATCTGTTGTTTCAGGAATTGCTCACAGCAGATAAATTTGAAAAACATTTATCATTCTGAAAGTTTTAATTGAGCCTGCTCTTGTCTTGAAGTGTGGTTTGAGATAATCTTTCTTAAATTGCATTTGGCAGTCCTTGTTTGAATGGGAATTTAAAATGAGTCAAAGACAGATGGAATGAATATTACTTGTTGAGTCTGTAATCATGCCAAGGATCTGGGACTTCCACACAGCTCCAGGCTTCCCTGCTGGGGAGGGGATAGAGGAGGGCTGGAAATCCCAGGTAAAGTCTTGTCTCCCATGTCAGGGGTCACTAAACAAAAAGCACGTGGTGCCATCAATGCCTTTGCTGTGTGAATGACTCAGACTAACCCCGTGGCTGTTGTGATGTTTGTGTAAAAAGGCCTGAAATAAAATCCAGGGTGACTGAGGGAGGGGAACAATTTTGAAGCTGATTCTGATGTATTTCTACCAGTTTGATGATGAAACCAAAGAAGAAGATTAATAATGAAACACCCAAGTGGATCATTCTCACATCAAGGGGGTGAAGTGCTGGCCTGAAGTGCAGAATTGTTATAGAGAGCCCTGGAAGGGCAGAGCTCTGGAAAGTTTGGAGACAGCTGAGAAAGATGGAGAGTTTGGTTCCTGCACATGACAGTGTTTTGGCCATGCAGGTGCCTCCTGTTCAGAGGGGCCATGAGTGAGTTACTGGGGGTCCTTCTGGGGGGGCAGGTGAATGCCCAGGGCTCTGCTGAGCAGCACAGGGGTGGCTGAGCCACAGGCACACTTAGTGCAGTGTCTGCATTCTCTCCCCCTGGGCTGTGCCCTTTGGGTGCAGGGAGGGATGGGAATGCTGATCCCTGCTCCAAGTCTGTGCTGTGGGATGCTACCCCCTTCCCTTGGCATAGCAGAAATGTGTGACTCTGGGGGCTGGTCTCTTCAGTGGGACCATTCAGTTCCTTTCCAAAGCAGCCTGCCATGAAAATGTAGAAAAATGGCACAGAAGGAGCCTGAAAATTGAGACACTTCTCGGTGGCCTGAAAAGGCCACGTGTGCCTGCAGTGCCTGAAATAAGAGGGTGAGAGAGTTGTCTTTTCCCTTGGGGTGTTTGTTCCCCATTTCATCTCCTTCCCTTGTTTCATACCGCAGTGGGCTGAGTGCAGTGTTAGCAGGGGAACTGGGCTGTAGGATGTCTGGCATCGGGACTATGCCTAAACCACCCTCTACAGGCAACTGTTGCATTATAAAAAGGTGTCTGCAAAAGCATTTTGACGTTTCAGATGGAAATTGTGCACTGTCCTGGACCCTGATTTTCTCATAAACATCAGCAGTCCAGAGTGGGTGATATCCAGCAGTGCTTAATTTAACCAGGATTAGGAGCTGGCTCAGTGTGACCCTTATGAGGAGCTCCAGTTAAAAACAGTTGCCACAGGGTGTCACTCCTGCCCTGCACAGGCAGAACCTGCCAGGCATTTCCCTGCCCCTTCACACCCTGCAGCTCCTGCAGTTTAGAACATGAAGCTCCACACTTCTGGTGGAGTTTTGCAGCTGAATCTCAGCGTTTGGGAAGCTTCGTGTGGCTGGTCTGTGATCTCTGGGCCAGAGGACAAGGGAGCCCCTTTCTCTTCCTCCTGTTTGGAATGCTGGGTTTTAAATAGGGTGGATTTGCCATGAGTGGGTTGTTGCTCTGCCAGGGCCCTGCTGAATGTGCCAGCAGGACTGGGAAGTGTGGGGTGAATACTTGTCCTATGGGGTTGGAAAAGAATCAGCTTTAGTGTCACCAGGGTCATCAGAAGGCTTTCAGAACTGGGCTCTTGGTTGAGCTTGGCTTAGTTTGAGCTGCAGTATGAAAAGAGCAGCTCAGCCTGTCATTTTTCAGGCTGGTATTTCCTTAAGGTGACCCAAACCTGCGTGTGCAGCAGCACGAGAGGTTCCCCCTCCCCTGCCCTGGTTTGTGTCACTACATGAGGGGTGGCATTAGGGAACTTGCACGTTGTCCCAGTGAGCCTGAGGTGGTTCCTGGCTCTGTCCTGCTGCTTTGGCACAAACGGTGCCAACCTGAGAATGCTGTGGGGAGGTCAGTGGGGGCAAAGCATGGCTCCTGGCAGCAGGGCAGGTGTCAGCTGGGGTCAGGTGCTGGTGATGCTGCAGCATCATTGAATGCTGCTGCCCCTGTGCCCTCCCAGCCCGGCAGGGCAGCAGGTCCCAGCTGCAGGGGCATTCCTGCTCCACCCTCCTGATGCCAGCCCTGTGTGCAGGTAATGGAGCTGCACCCAGGGAGTGCTCCTGGATTAGGGAATGCTGGAGGCAAAGGGCACACCCTCAGGTGGAGCTCTCGGGGATACTGCCTGTGCTGCTGTGAGCTCTTCCAGCACAGGGTGCCTGTCAGCTCCCTGCTGGTGGTGGGGCAGGGACAGGGGGCACAAAGGAGGGGGAACTGGGGCTGCTGGCAGAGCTGGCACTGGTTGTGACTCCTGTGCTGCAGTTCTGCTGCCCCAGTGGGTGAGTGAGCACCAGAGATGCTGAGGTTGCCCAGATGGATTGTTGGCTCCTTAGAAACACAGTAAGATGGGTGTCATAATCAGTGCCAGCTTTGGAATGACAGTTCCAGGATCCAGTGCTTTCTGGAGTAGCAAGTGGCATTTCTCTTTCCTAGTCTGTGTATTTTACATGCTCAGCTGAAGCATTCAGGAATTCTCTGTATACTACTTTCTGGTGGTCTCGCAGTGCTGAGTGAGGGTGTGTGTCCCCACTGATGTCCAGCCAGTGATTCCTATGGATTTTTTTAAAGCAATTCTGCTGCTGTTGCATAGTAAAAGCAAAGCAAAGCTCTGGCAGTGGCTGTGGAACAGCCACCCTGAGTGGCACTGCTGAGACCCAGCCCACCTGGGGGAGGGAGAACCAGCACCCTTTGGCAGCACCATGTTTGCCCAGTTTACATCCTGTGGAGGCTTCAGGCTGGTCCCTTTTCCCCCACGCTGTTCCTGCTGGCACAGTGCCCACACAGGAGAAGGAATTTTCTCAATTTCCTTTACAGAGGCCAAGCTGTTTGAGTCATCTGAGATCACACATAGGTTAGGTTTGGTTATTGCAAACGTGGAATTGGCAGCCGACAGAGAGGAGAGTGCATCTGTTTTAAACACAAAATGCTGCTCGTGAGGTTCCCTGTGTTCAATTTATTCCAGATGCTCTTGTTCCAATTGGTCTCTTTGCTGCTCCACTTCCCAGTGATGTCCCTGTTGTTTAACTGGTTTAAATCTCACCTCATTCACTGCATCGCCTGGTCTCTGCTGGTGAGCATTACAGGGATTGTAATTAGCTTGTAATTAGCTGTCTGCACAGGGTCTGTGTGTAATTGGGGTGGGAGGAGGAGGAGAAATTCCACCCAGGTAAGGCAAAACTCACCTCAGCATTCCGAGAGCTCTTCCCTCACCCACCCAGACAGATCCAAGTGGACACACAGACTCAGCCATGCAGATGTCTGTCCTTCCCACCTCCCACAGGCACATCCTTTACCCTGATGTTCAGGTTTTAACCAAGTCACCATTTGCCGGTTCACACCAGGATTTTGTTAAGAATTTTTAAAAAGTAATTTAAAACCACCAACTCTTGTCACAAAACTCTACAAAACAAGGTTGCATTACCTTAGCAAAACATCTTAGCACTCCTGGAAACACCTTGTTTTAAATGTTCTGCCCTTTCACAGGTGACAGTAGCTTTTATGCACAGCTTTGAATGTGGTAGCAGAAAATAAGTGTTACTATATTTGCTTTCTGCTTTCCATCCCCAGTGCAGTGAGGTTTCCAAAATATACAGCCCAGGAGGAATTGTGCTCACTAGACAAATATGAAATAATTTCTTCTTGCATCTATGGCACTTCAGCCTTGAGTGTAGCAAGTAAAAGATTAAATAATTTGAACTGAAATAAAAGCATTTGTCTCTCTTTTTTGCTTTTTAATACATCCTTGGCATAACAAACAGCACTTGTGTTTGTACGAGTGTCTGGGAAAGAGCTGTGACAGTCACGTTTCCCAGACTGTGTGGAAAAAGAAAAGGAATTTGTTAAATATATTTAAAGATGGCTCCATGGCCTGTCCACGTAACAGAACTGTAAGCCCCGTGTTTAATTACGTTGTCTGGAATCACTGGAGGAATTCGGGCTGTGAAATGGAGGAGTAGTGAAGAACAACATTCATCCCTTTCATGTGAGGTTTGGTTGGAGACCTCAGGGAAGGAGTGAGGCACCACGAGGATACCCAGAGCAAATAACTGTTATTTGGCTACAGGGAATTGTAATTCCTGGATGGCAGTTCTGATCATACCCCCTGTGCTGGGAACACAAGCCATGGTGAGCCAGTTCTCCTGCATGGACTAGATCCCTCTGGCTAAAAGGAGTTCACTCCTCAGCACACAGGGAGTAGCAGAGGAGATAATTAATAGTAATTTCTTTCCCTGCCCTGTCAAAAAATGAAATGTCCAGTAACATGATGGCAAAAGTCTCTGCCAAAGGCTGCCCAGAGCAGGGTGAGCTGGGGAGTGTCTTTCCCTCACCTTGGAATGTTAGTTTGGCATCTTGACAATCATTAAATGTCTTTGAAATTCTCCTGCAACCTACTGCTCATGTTTTTTTTCTTTCCCATTTTCAGCCATCCCTTCCCAGTGAAGTTGTTTGCCCTCTGTAAAGAAGAGATCAAGAGATCCAAGGATATCCGGAAGCTTCGCTCCAGCATAGGAGTGTGAGTGAATGGAATTCATCTTTTCTCACAGAAAGGGTATTTAAATTACCAGATGTAACAGCTATGTCTAGTTCATGTGGAATTCAAATGTAAAATGCACGTGAATACTACACGTGAGCAAAGGTTGTGAGTGTGTCATGTCCTTCTGGGTGGGTGGGGTGAAACATCATCTCATAAAATGCAACAACTTTTAAACTGTTGGTATTCATAAACATGCAGGGAATCATTTGCTTTTTCTCTATAGAGGGCTTGACTTGGTGCCAGTGTCAAATATATGTAATTAATTGATTAGATCTTAGATGTGCACTAGAATGAAAGCTGAAAACACCTGCAAAATGAGTGGCTTTAGGGTAAAAGCCCTCACTGAGGTCTGGCAGCAGAGAGGGCAAACCCAGCATTTCCCAGTTGGGAAGGACAGTGCTGGGTGAGGAGAGGAGGGAGAAAGGCAAAAGCAGGTTCAGTGGCAGAGACTTGGCAAAATCATTCCAGTATCACAGTGTCAAGTGATGACTTTATTGGCTGTCAGTGTGCTTTTTTATTGGGAATAATCTCAGAGTGCAAGGCAGCCTGAAATGAGCCACAGCCCAGTCTCTGGTTTGTGTTTCCCCCTGAGCTGCCCCCTCCGTGCCCAGCCTTCCCTCTGCCCACCCTGTCCATGGCACAGGTGGCTTTAGTGACACTCTGGTGCTGCTGCTCAGGTTTGTACCTGGCACAGCCTGTGGTAGCTCCATGACCCATCAGGACCTCCCAAACCCCCCTCAGTGTTTGCTTTCCCCCAGCCCTGGGAGCTGAGATTTGCTGGGGGCAGCACAGCCCCCCTCCCATCCTTCTTCCCTATTTGTCTTCATCCTGATCCTCAGAATGTACTTGTGCAGTTACAACACAGAACCTGCTCTTTTTCTTCCGATTCCTAGGTTTTGTGGCCTGATTCAGTTCCAAGGAGACATGAGGGAGAAGGTTTTCTTTCAGCTGTTTCTCCTTCTTTGCCACCCCTTTCCTATAGTAAGTACTGAAGACTTTGCATATTATCAGCTGTATTATTTAACGTACAAGTAAAAACTAATTTAAAGTGCATTAAAGCAGCATTCTTTTTAGCAGATATGAATGTATAGAACAGGTTTGATTTCTCAAGGATCTGCTACCTGCAGTGCTCCCCCTGAAACAGGCTCCTGGCTCCCTGCAATGTGCTGTGCCACACATGCTGCCCTTCCAGCCTCCAGGCCTTAGTGGTTAAACTGGGAGCAATGCAGGTGCTCAGACATCGGTTTCTGTTACACACCCCCTAGCACAGGGGAGATCTGTTCACCATTTGGTGCTGAGAAATCCAAGCAGATAAATGACTATTAGTTCTATGATGTTCTGAGAGTAGCAACATGGGAGTGGCTCTGGCTCAAGGAAAAGAAATTAGTTCTTTTTGTCAGGTGTGGCAAAAGCTGGTGCAGTGCAGGAAGGTTCAGCAGACTTTTGCCTTTTCCCTGTAACCAAATGCAGCAGGGCACAAAAACCAGAGGATGTGTAAGGGAACATGTGTGTGCTGACTTAGGAGGGTTTGGGGTTTGTTTTGTCCCTGTACAAACCCTGGAGCCCCAGCTCAGCACTGCTGTTGACAGCCAGCACGTCCAGCAGGTCCCTGTGGCTTTGGTGTCCAGCACAGGGCTTTCACCTGGGAATGTCTGTGGATGTTCTATGAGGAAGGGAGGGCTTGCACCTCCCCTGCCACCAGCAGCTGCAGTCGAGGGGTGCAGGGGAAACAAGGGCTGTGGGGGTGAGTTCAGCCTGCAGGGTCTGGCAGTGGGAACACATCGACCAGCCCAGGGCAAAGCAGGTTTGTACCAACAGTGATTCCTTCTGCCCATCCCTTGTGCAGCAGGTGAAAGTCACATTTCAGGTTTCTATGCCAAGTGTTCCCACGTTCCCTGCTCCATGAGGAATCCTTTGCTGGAGGGGCACAATGGAAGAAACAGAGAGAGATCATTTCAATTTTATTGGTATTTTATTGCATCACTAATGTGTTTTGTTTGGGTCAGTTTAATTTGCAGTACCAGTCCAGAACTAACTCTGTAATTCCTTTGCCTTCCTTTGGTTACCATCAGGCTTTCTGGGGAAAAAAAAACAAAAAACAAAACAAGGCATTTTGGTTTTGTTGCAGATTTGCTGCCCTCAGTTTAGCATCTCCCAACCTGTTGTGCTTCAGCAGCCAGCCTGGCCAGCAACTTGTGCATGTTCCCAGTCCCAGTGCTGAGCTGTGCACTGGGAAAAGCACAGGAACTGCTCCAGAGCTGGAGAGGGACAGGCTGGTGCCATCTCCCAGTGTTTTTCCAAGAATTTTGCTGACAATTCCAATATCCAGACTGGGAAGTGGGTTTTGTGAGCCTCCAGCCAGGCTTTGGCTCAGGGAGTCCCAGCAAGGAATGTTCCACTTGAGCCAGTCTCACAGGTTTGGCTTCATTCCCTGGGAGGGACAGAGCTGTGACCTTCCACATGGGAAATAGTGATGAGTTCAGTGAGAATGTACTGGCAGGATCAGGAATTCTGTGAGGTGTGTGACATGGAATTCCCAGAGGTGCAGCCACGAGGTCCCTCCCTGTCGGAGGCAGGAGCAGACTCTTGCTCTGGGCACTGCAGTGTCCATAAGGTGACAGGCAGCGTGAAGGACCAGTGCCATAGGAGCCCTGGGCTCTTCCCTGTGGATTTGGGATGCCTCCCTAACCCTGCCCCTTGCCCACAGATCCGGAAGACCACGGCCAGCCAGGTGTATGAAATGCTGCTGACCTACGGCGACGTGGTGGCTCCTGCCGTCGTGGACGAGGTCATGGCCATCCTCAGTGACACCAACTGGTATGTGAGCTGTGGCAGGCCTTAATGACAGCTGGAATAACCTCTGTGCCCCCCAGTTAGCCCAAGCTGATGCCCTTGAGAGCAGGATGTAAGAAACAACACTGACAGTTCCAAAGAACTGTCCAGGATTTTGTCCCACTGGAAGTGGGATGTGTAAAATCACCACTAGGTAAAGGAAAATACCTGTGTTTTTCTAACGGCATAAAAAGGGAGGAAATGTTGGAAGTTTTCCATGAAACAGGGACTGGGCTGTGCAAACACTGCAACTGCACAGACAGTTTCTTGGCATTTATGAGGACTGGCAGGATTTGGGGAAAGGAAGGATCTCTGCAAGCTGGAAAACAACAGAATTAGCAGAACAGCTCAAATCTCCCATGAAATGTAATTACTCAACATGCTACAAGTGCTGTATTCAAGCAAACATTTGGCATTGGAAAAGTTTAGATGTTTCCCAGGCATATGATGGCATGAATTGAACCCCTGCTTTATAAAATGTAATGCATTTTTTTAATCTACTCTTACCTGGACCTTTGGCTTCTTCCCAGGGCGGGGCAGAGGCTCCTGCTCTCCATGAGCACAACCCACTGGAGCAGAGCAGGGACAGTGACAGAAGTAGGGAACCACTATTTTGGCACTGGATTTTTCCCTTTCTGCAAATTTTAGCATTATCATCACCTGGGCAGGTTGATTAAAGGCTGCAGGGCTTGGAGAGTTGAGGAATTAGAGAGTTTTAAGGTATTAATTAGTTGATTAGTTCTGCTGCTATGTTAAACAGTTTTCCTTTCCCAGCCCTGGGTCATGGGGCTGCTGCCCCACACAGCACAGTTAATACAAGAGAACAGATAGATATGAAAAAAATATATAATTTATTTAGTCAATATATTAAATAGCTTTTTATCTCCATTGACATTTCATGGAAACAAAATTATCCCAGACAAGTTGAAAGAACAAATACCCCATAAGACTGTGGTTCTGGATTTGTAGGGTGCATCCTACACGGTTTGACTTTTAGGTGCCTTCCAGTTTATTTCTATGCTTGAGCTTAAATAACTTCATATTTGGGGAAAGAAAAGTCAGTTTGTTATTGTGAGGGGTGGCTGCTGCTCTTTTTTATGAATTTTCCAGTGCAAAATCAGAACACGAGTCTCAGATTTGAAGCAAAATAAATACTCTGTTTTCACCTTGTCCCCTTTAGGGTGTGCCTGGTTTAGGCTGGCCTGGAGCAAGCCCTGAGTACCCCCTTGCAGTGTGGCAAATGCTCTGAGATGAAAGTTAAAGCTCGTTTACTCAAAACTTAATTGTTTAATCTTGGGAGATTCGAGCTGTTTACAGAAGAAGAGATTTGAAGCAGTTGCTGAGTGTCAGAGGGAGCTGCTTGTTATCCTCAGGCTCTCTCAGTGCTGAAATAATCATTCTAAATTTGCGATTACACTAAGCATTAAGAGCAGGAAGCCAAAAGAGCATTAATTTGGGGGAAGATGGTAATTATTGGAATATACACATTTGTTACTGCTTGGGACTTCAGAGAGTTTATCAGACAATTGTGTCATGCAGTTTAAACAAATGACTCTGTAAATAATACATGTTGTTGTTTAGCCACAGGAAGGTTGCCAGGAGTAAATATAACAAATTGGCCAAGGTGTTAAAAAAAAAAAAGTTTATTTCTGACTTGCTCTTTTTGCTTTTTCTCTGTAGTTTTGGACTCTGTTTATGTGCCAAGAGTTCAATTTGTAATCGCTCATTTACAGTTGTTAGTTAAGAAAACCCAGGCCCAGCAGCCTCCCAACATTACAGGGACAGGGACAGGCTTCCACCCCATGGAAAAGAATCCTGGCTGAATTCTGGGATTTGGGGCATTCTGGGGCTTTTTTGTAACTCACAGTTCTGGAGGAAATTATCTTGTGGACATGATACCATTTTGGAAACTTTTTTAGAAGACTCACAAGTTTTAGGTTTGGCTTTTTCTGTTTCAGGACAAAGTGTAGAGTGTTCTCCAACTCCAGTAACTTTGGAGAATAAATTAGTGGACTTCTAGGCTAAAGGGTTGGATGAATAGGTGTTATTTTTTATTATGTATAAAACTCTAAGAGAATAGTCTTGGATACTCAGTAGCAACTGCTTACCTGTGGCAGACCTGGGGTGTATTTATGGGTTATCTGGCTTAAGATGGTACAAAAATGTTTCATCATCCTTAAAATCTGACACCAAAAACTCCTCCCTTTTGAAACGTACACGAAAGAACATCACAATCCATCAGTAATGGGGTCAGCTGAAGATGTTGTAGGAATGTGGGCACCTTCATGTTTAATTTGGGAATTAACTGGATAACCTTTCCCTGGCAGGGAAGCAGAACTGCCCGTGGTGAGAGAGCGACGCAACTGCCTCTGCGACCTCCTGGGAGTGCCCAGACCTCAGCTGGTGTCCAAGGTACTGCTGGGAATGTGCTCTGGGGACATCCTGCTCCTGGGGGGGGGCCTGGGCAGCAGGAGGGGTGTCCTGGGCCAGCAGCCCCCCATTCTGGCAGGGAGACACCCCAGGATGGCAGAGGGGACACCCCAGGCTGGCAGGGGGGACACCCCAGGATGGTAGGAGGGACACCCCAGGCTGGCAGAGGGGACACCCCAGGCACCAGCCAGCAGGGAGGTGAAGCAGCACAGACCTTCAGACACTGCTCCTCTGCCTTTCCTGGGGAAAGGGAAAATACAAACCCCTCCCAGTTTCAACAGCAGGATTACAGCATGAGGTGCTGGGCAAAGCACAGGATTCCAGCGCTGCCTGAGAGGAAGAACAGGATATTTAAGGATACATTTGCAGGGAGATGGACAACACATCCAGCTGTAGGTGCCATGTCATTCCAGGGCAGGTATTTGGAATTTCCCATCTCTCTGCTCAGTATTTCAGAAGAACGGGATTTTCTGTGTGGAGATGTCCCCTTTTTCTCTGGCCAAAGCTGAATTACGAGTGTTTTAGAGAACAGGTGTTACTGGGACCACTTAAAAAATAGATGTATTTTTACTTTGAGTAACACAAGACCAAGTGAAAACCTGAGGCTACTGCCCTAGTGTCACAGCATTCCCTCATTTTCTAAAGTCCTTGAACACCTTAAATTTATTTTGGTGATTAGAATTATGCAAAACATTATTTTGTTGCCATTCTTCCTGTGCAATATTCAGCTTTGCACTGAAGATGCTTCCTAATCTAAGTAGGTCCTCTGTTTTGTCATTTATACAAAAATATTTATCTTTTCTTAAAAAGTCATACCTAAGACATCTGTGAATTCCCTCCAAAGCCATCCTGCTGCCCCATGGCTGTTTTCTTTACTCTTTTTCTAATTTTTACCATCTGCTTTTAGTACAATTTTAAGAAACCCTCACCCAACATTTTTATAATTCTGGAAAACAAGAGTCTAAACCTCTTGCCCATACAAGGAATTGTGTTTAGAGCAATAACTGACCTGAGTGTGTTTTTCAAGGTTTCCTGGGCAAGTAATAGAAATGTTATGCTCAAAATACAGATGTTACAAGATAAACCCTGGTCTCAAAAAAAACACCCCTTATTTAAACTCCTTAATTATTGGAGGCTGAGAGGAGACTGGAAAATTAGGGGAAAACTGTCTTTAGTGTAAGCAAAATAATAAAGGAGTATCCAAATACACATCCCTGATGGAACTGGTCCAAGCACTGTCAGGTGCTGGGCTGAGTTTGGAGTTTCACCTTTTCCTCCCCTCAACATCAGCAACCAGTCAGTGTAACTTGAGCCCAAAGAGCTCAGCCTGCAGCTGCCCTGGCAGGGACACCCACAGGGACTGTCCCAGTGTCCCCAGTGCTGCTCACACAGTGCACAGCACTTGGCTCTGAGAGCAGAAGGAACAGGGGAGGCCAAACATTCCAGCAGGAAAAGGTGAATGCAGTTGATTTCAGCTCAAATCAACACTTACCCTTCCTTTAGATTTGTACAAATGGGGTTTTCTAGAGGGCAGTTAAACCCAAGGGGTTACAAGGACTGTCAATAGTCCAGCTTTTCTTCACTGCACCCCTGGGCCCTGTCAGGGCTCTGGGGACACTGGCCTGCTCCTTGTGACCTCTGTCCCTCCTCTCTTTCTGGCAGAGTTCAGCATGAGGAGGCTGCAGACACTGCTCTGGGCTGGAGCTCGTGGTTGCAGTGGCAGCAGGAGGGGACAGGCTGTGCTGTGGCATCCTGACAGGCCGGGTCCCAGCAGGAGCTGAGCTGGACACTCAGAGGAGGCAGAGCTGTCTGACAGCAGATGTGCCCCAAGAAGGCAACCCCAACCCACTGCCTGCACTTCTTCATGTCTTTATGTGGCAGGTTCTTGTCCTGCTGTGTCACACTGTCCTGTCTGTCCTCACGGCAGGGGTTTGTATGTCCCAACTGACAGAGCCTGTGCTTGCTGAGTATTAAACCTGACCTGTGCACTGCTCTCCCAAGCCTTTGTTTGTCATCAAATCTGTCATTCCTGTGCTACAGTCAAAAAAAAAATCCAGGTTTTGCTTCAGCTAAAGCCTCCCTGAACTACTCTGTAACTAAATCAGGCAAATGGCTTTTGTGGAAAAGGAGCTTTACTTTCTGCAGGGCAGAGGTGAGTCAGTTCTTCAGCCCCTGCCAGGAAGCCAGCCCATTTCTTACCCCTGCAAAATGAAACTGCTCCAACATTGACCTTTAGGGAGACTCCTGTGCCAGGGAGGGCAAATGCACCACCCACAAGACATTGTAATTACACTGTTAATTGAGGGCTCCTATTAAGCGCCACTGTCCCCACAATTGAACAGTGGCTGTGTGTGTACACGGATGGTCCTGCTCTTCTAATATATTAATTACAATTGATTTCAAATCTCTGATTCAATCCCAGAGAAGAGCAACCCCAGGATCTGCAAAACTCTCATTCTCAATTCAGTTCTGCCTGATTGTAATCCATTTCCTCTTATTTGCCCTAGAAATTGCTCTCTTTCTTCTACTCCCATGAGCCAGCTCCATCCTGGAGCATCCACCATCCTCCTCCTCCATACCTGTCCAGGAGCTGTCACAGACAGCCCCAAATCCCAGGATGCTCCCCTTGGATCCTGGCCCCATACAGAGCCCTTGGCAGGCACCAGGAGCTGCTCCCTGGGGCAGGGAAGGGGTGAAGACTCCAAGCAGGGGGAGACACAAACCCCTCTACCCTTCCAGAGCCTTGCCTGAGCCTTCCCTGTGGGGAGGGTGCTCTGGGAACCCCAGGGGCTATGTTTGGTGGGCATTTAAATTAGAAATACAATTTAACAGTCACTTTGAGCGATGTGCAACCAGCACATGGCAGTGCCCACAGTGTAACTACATTCTCCCTTAGAAAGGGGTTGCTCAGCCCAAAGATCAAACTAATGAAAAAGTCTAAAACCCCTGAAGAGTTTGGGCTTCCTGCACCCAGACACACAGAGAGCAGCACAGCTCCAGTCCCACTGTCTCACCTTGGGTTTAGTTAAAGTGATAATAATCTGTCCCTTCCTTCAGGTTCAGCATGTCCAGGTTTGTTTCAAACACTCCACCTGTCAAATCCTGCGAGGGAAGAACAGGAGAAGTAAATCAGTCAGATAAATTCATTTCAGGTTGTAACAAGTTTGGGTAATTTAGCTCTTCAGACCACAGAAGAAAGTCCAATTGGCAGAACTAAACAAATAAACCAAGGCTCAGAAATGTTTCCATTCAAAAATTAAGTAAGTGTATGTTGAAAAGGTAAGTGTTCAGATCGGTCTGGGGGGTATCAGACACCTTCCCAGCTCCTGTGCTGCCCTGGGGCTGCTCAGCCCAGCTCTGCTCCTTGTGTTTCCCAGTGCAGGCACTGGCAGAGAATGGGCCAGCTTTGACAAAACAAGTGGTTTGGGTGGATTTTGAGCACTGATCAGCTTGTCTGATAAAGCAAACCTTTCATCAGGCAATTGAAATGCTCTGCAGAGCTAAAGGTGTTTCCTTTTGAGTCCCACTCACGTTATCAGGACAGGAACTGGGTAGGTTTGGTCCATGGGCAGCCTCAGTGATGTCATAAAGAAAACAAGGCAACTTCAGCATTTCTGAGCATTTCTGCTGGGCTCTTCCTGGGGCCCTTCATTCTGCTGAGCTTCAGGAGTGCCACCAAAAAAACCCCACCCTAATTAAAGCTGCCAATGCCACAGGAGGTAAATGAAGTGATTGCTCCTCTTCTTGTGGTTGGTCCAAGCAGCAACAGTGAAGTTCAAACAACATAAAGCACTGCTGTGAGTGTTTAGGATGGGAAGTTACAAAACTGAATCCCAATGAAACTGTGGAATTAAAGGTGGAATGCTAGACTTGGCTAGCATTAAAAAAAAAAAATTAAAAAAACCCACTCTGCGATCTTTAATGCCCCTGAGCTGAGGAATGCAGGTCTATCTCCATGGGGGGCTGAACAGCCCATGGGCACACTCAGCTGGGGGTGCTGAGGCTTTCACTGCATGCACAGGGACTCACATCCAACAATCTGCCTCCATTTCTGTCGGGAAGCAAACCCTGCATGGCAGAGCTCCTGCCCAAAGCAGTGTGCTGAGCTCAGGACCATGAATTAACTCCCCCTTCTCCTGTACAGTCCTCACCCAGCCACCACGTTCTTCTGTTTTCACTGGTAATGCCAAAAAACACAAGTTCTGATCCACAACTTGAATAAAATACATAACCACCAATCATAAAACTCCTCCCTGAGCTCTGATGTTACTAACACCCAAAATAATCCCTAATAAGTAACTTGAGGAAGGGCAGGAAAGGGCTGATGGCAAGGGCTCCATCTCCCCAAGTAACCAAGTCCTGACCTGAGTGTAGGACACTGAATTAGGAGAGATGTTGAGTACTTTTTGGGTTCAATTTCTGGAAATCAGGAATACTGGTGGAATTCAATACCTGGAAGGACTGGTTTTACAGGTCAATTAAGATCCCAAACTGCAGAATTTACCACTCACATCAACAGGGAATTCTCAGAAATTAAGGTCTTGATAGGACCTTCAGCCTCCACTAATGATTCCATAAACCCAAGATTCCACAAGTTGGGACACAGAACATGAACCAGTTGTGTTTAGCTTTCTGGAAAAATAACCTGTTCTATAGAGGGGTTAAAAAAAACCATAAAAAAAGCCCAGATGCTGAATTAAGTGGGAGAGTTAAACACAAATCTTTAATTCCAGAGCACAGGACTGAGGGGGCAGAACCAGGCAGGGCTGTACAATAACTCAAACCTTTATACAATCAACCCAGTTTAACTGCTGCAACAGAAAAATACAAATCCCTTTTGTTTCCAGCCCTTGGAATCCAACCCAAAACAAGGTACAAACAACACCTCTAAGCATTTTGCTTTTACCTCCAAGCGATAGCAGACACAGCACAAGCCCTTGGGTGAAGTGGCTCACACCAGATACAGCCACACTTTCCCCCTCTTCAGCAAAGACTTACACACAGAGGGAGCAGAATTCCAGCTCCAGCCCTTTGTGAAGCCACTCTAAAATGCCAACTGAGCAATGATCAGAGGATTTCTGCTTCTTCCAGAAGGATTTACTCTGGTACCAAAGCCTAAAGAAATAAATAAGCCGACGGTGCTCCAAGGATGTGGCCAACAGAGTCAGTTCTTGTAAATAACCCACTTAATAAACACACTAATCTCCAAATCACCCTCTTGGAGCTGCACAGAAACATGCAGGTTTTGTCTGAATTAAAATGAAAAATAATCCCTACCATGAACAGCCAGTAAAGCCCCTTAAAGGCCACTTTCTTTAAAAGAAGACTGGTGATCAGCTTGGGTTGGTAAAGAACAAGCAAGCAGAAAATGCTCAGTGGCCAGGAGTGCAAAAAGAGAGTGAAATCCTAACTGAAGTCACAGAGCAGAGTTTTCAGACAAGATGTTGTATAATAGTCTCATTGTAAGGGCTTCGCAGATTAAATGTGCTTTAGAACAGGTTGCACAGATGTTTTGTCTGGGGACTTCCACCCACCATCACACACAGTATGAAAAATTAAATTAGTTGTAATATTACTTGCTGATCCAAGAGTTTATCAACCACGAGTACATGATAATGCCCCGAGCCACTTTCAGTCTGGCTTTACAACCCAGAGCTGTGATCTCAGAGCTGGTGGGGAGGGTGGGAGTGCGAAGTTAAAAGCAGGCTGTACCAGAGGAGATGAGATTCAGCTAATCCATCTCTGCCCAGACCCGGGACAGTGTTGGAGTGTCAAGGTTTGTGTGTAGCTCCAGCTTTTTACTGGCAGAGCTTTTTAACTTGTGTTTGCAGCTGGGGTGTGCCATTTTGCTTTAAAGCTTCTGTCTTATCCCATACACTGTGTCACAACAGCAAAAGCACTGCTGCTTATCTATCACCTTCTAGTTGTGTTATCAGGTCAATTAAACCATCTGAACTAAATTACCCCAGTCAGGCACAGAAGGTGCTTCAGAACTGGCAGTGCCAAACAAAAAGGTTTTGAAGGTCTGATTCAAAAAACAAAGCCTTTGCCAAACATGGGGCTGCAAAACATCAGGACTGAAGGTGGCTCAGTGCTGATGTTCACTTGTGTTTCTGATGGTGTTGGGCAAGAAAGTGCAACAGATCAAGCTCCTTAACAGACCCTGTGCCTTCCCTTACTCTTCATTCTACCCAACACTGCTGCTTTAAACCCCTGACATGCCCTGCACAACCAATTTGATAAGGAAGGCCCATCAATTGCAAAAGCTTTGGGAAGAGCTGCTTGCAGTAAACCCAGAGCCTCCCTCCCGAGGAGCTGGGGCAGCACACGCGGAGCTGGGGCAGCACACGAGGCCCGGGACACTCACCAGCTTCACGCAGATGACGAGCGGTGGAGCCGCGTCCCTGAAGTGGCACATGGGCACCTTTGGCTTCGGCCTCTCCTGCAGGGAAAAAGAGATGCACGCAGGTGACCTGCCAGAGCTGCTAAACTCTAAAAGGGGAAAAGATTCTTCTGAGCCCTGGTGCTGAACAGGGCAGCTGGTCCCACCCTGGCTCCTCTGCAGTCCCCATGCCCCTGATTTCGGTGCCATCTCCCTGCAGTGCAATTGTGTTTCCTTGAGTGAAGTTACAGGTCCCACCTGACCCAAACCTGGAGCTCTGTGCTGCTGAAAGGAGGTCTCACTTCACTGCTGCTTCTTCCCTCCCTCCAAGCTTCCAGCCCTTTCCCAGACAATCCCCTCTTTGATCCCACTGCAAGGTGTGCAGCTCCAATAGCCTGGCCCATAAAATAAACCTTTTTTTCTTTTTTTTGGTGGGTTAATTTTTTGCCACTTGATGAGCTGCATCAGCTCCCGTGCCCTCAGAGAGCACAGAGCAGGCACAGGAGCAGAGGCAGAGGAGGATCTCCCCCTCCCAGTGGGAGCTGTTATGTGGCTTTGTGCCCAGCTGGGACTCCCCAGGGATCCAAGCTGCAGAATTCCCTAAGGATTCACAGCAGGTTCTTTGTGACTGACCTGAGAGGATGGGTGTCCCAGGAAGGCACGTGCCCAGTGCCTGCATCCCTCACACTGACACTGGCAGGCAGGGAGTCCTCAGTATTCCAGGTCAGAATCCTGACTCCCCATTTCCCCTGTGCAGCTCAAAGCACTCCCTGCCTGCCCAGCACAGAACCTGAGTGTAAAGTCACTCCAGGCTGAGCACCAGCTGGACCTGAGCAGGGCCCACCCTGCCCCTCCACCCCTCCCTCCCAGCACACATAAGGATCTTTTATCCTCAGGGTAATTGGATTCACAAGAGAACTTGCTCAAAAACTTATTTTGGGGGTTCCTTTCCCTTTTATCCACCATAAACCAAATTCTATTCCCACTTGAAAGAAAAACCTGTCAGTGAAGGTTGTTCTATCCCATCCTCAGAACAGGGATTTTTCTCTTTCTCAACTGACTTCAGTGAGTGTAAGGCCCACAGATGTGGCTCCAGTGTCAATCCAGTCTCCTCTCACAGCCTCCTCACCAAAATGAGTTGCTATATAATTAAATTCAGTGGTGCATCCCTTCATCTCATTTCCCAGGACACTCCAGATCACAGCAAAGAACACAAGAGTGGTTAAAACTCACCTCAGACTCCTCATAAGTGTAGAACCCTTTTGATATTTTCTTTTCATCGACATCACAAAATGCAGTTACCTGGAAAACAGAAGCAGAACATTTCCTTAGCAGGATTTACCTTTTAGTGGAACCACGTAAGGAATGCTGGGATAGGGAAATGCACCCCAGGCCTCCTACAGGGCTTAGACATTCATTCAATCCTTGCTGGGTGTGTCTTCAGGAGATGGACAAACTCTGCAGTTGTTCCTGAGCATGGTCTGTTTGCAGGAACACGAGGACAGGCGATCAAAGCCACCGAGTGAGTGCCCGAGGACATCTGTGGGACCACCACCCTCAGTGACCTGCTGAGTAACTAAAACCAGGGGCCATTCTCCTCATTTTGGCCCTCCCACTGGACACCCAAGATAATAAAACTCTTGTTTTATCGAATATAATACAACAGAATGTGCCACCAGACACCCTGGGACAGCAGAGCTGCCCCATTGCTTTGGATGTTCTGGAAATACCACCCCCAATTCCAGGGCATAGCACACCAACTTTGGGAATTCCTATGGTCATGGACTTTTATTTTCCAGCTGAAAAGTTCAGCAAATTTGGTGTTTCAACACATAGAAATTGCTCTTCATTTGGGTTATTCTTCCTGGAGTTATGGAAGCAGCATTTGCAGCCCGAGGTGCCAAATATCTCAGATGGTGTTTTATTTGCATTCCTCATAAATACGCAGGCAGAATGAATGCCTGCCATCCAAAATACACAGTGGCCTTATTTGGGAGCCATTGGGTTGCCAGGGACATTTTGGAAGACTCTTTAAAATAAACATAGCTGTGTTTTCCTCTGCCTGCTGTTGGGTCTACCCCGATGATCCCCACGGAGCTCTTACGCTGAAGCAGAACAGTTGAGAGAGTTGAGCTCTTACAGGAATCAATTATTCTGGTGAGAGCTGGAGAGCAGCTTTCATATCTTTTTAATTGCTCCATTAAAAATTGATTAACAACACTTACTGCTGAGAAAATTTGAAAAGCCAAACAGCTGTTTATTAATTTATTAAGTTAGAGAAGGGTGCAAAAGCCTGGCTTGTTTTCCCGTGTCTAAAATCTCTCTCACACATTTTCTTCCTGTGATTAAGATGGTTTTCTTTTACCTAAAGTGACCTCATTCTGTTTGGGCAGAGGGAAACACTGGGTTTTTTTGATACCATAATAACACTTCCTTCATTAAACATCAGTGGGAGAGAATGCAAACAAAAGTATCAAGGGATTACAAAGCGGGCTGGAAAATGAGCTGATCCACTGGGGGAGGTGGGCAGGGATAGTCCTTGGAACCACTGAGAGGGAGACAGTCAGCCCTGGAAAACAGGCACCAAGAGAAAGAAATCAAAAACAGAATATCAAGGAAATGTTAAATTTTCCCAGTGGGGCTTTGTGACTAAAGGAATCCCATCCCAGGCCAGCAGATCAGACTTGGGGTGTGGATGATGCTGGTGCAAGGACCACACCAAGGACACCAAGCCCTGGCTGAGGCTTTGTCATGGACACAGAAGGAAAAGAGGGAGCTCAGGGCAGTCCAAGAAGTCACTGGACGTTGTACCAGGTGTTGGACAGGAACACACAAGCAGTTCCTCCAAGCACAGGGTAAGGACAGGGGCTTGCTTTTGTTCCCTCTTAAACACAAATTAAGACACTTCACATCCCTGGCCCTATTTCCATGCCCACTGGAATGCTTTCTTGGAGTTGAAAAATCAGATGGTGTGACCTGAGCACAGCAAACTACACCCCAAGTCTTCCTCCACACACACATGGATATAAATATGTGTGTCCATGAAGGGAAACAAGTAGAGGCCACCATGGAAAGAGAGGTTCTTCAGCTGTTTTCTCTTAATTCTGTGTTACCACCTTTAAAATTCTCCCAATATTCTGCAAATCTCAGTTTCACAAGTGTTTTGCTGTCCTAGAAGCTGTGATCACAATAAACAAAATCTAGCAAGTTCTAACAATCAACACAAACCCCTGGCTGGTGCTTAGACTTCTCAACATGAATTAATTTCTTCCCCATATCCAATCTGCAGTTAGTCTCTGCCAGTTTAAAGCAATGTACCCCTGTCCTGTCACTACATGCCCTTCTGAACAGTCTCTCTCTCCAAAGATAGTTCTTGTATCACTAAATTGCCAATAATCATAATCACTCCTCTCACCCTGGGCTGTAACTCTCTGCCAGGTGTAGGAAACTCTGCCAAGTGCCTTTTCCATCCCCAGAACATCCCACAGGTGAAATGGGAACAGCAGCTCCACAGAAAAAACCAACACAGGTGAGCCTGTGACAAATTTCCCTTGAAACTGGAAACAAATTTCCATTGGAAGATGGAAACAGCTCCAGGCCTTTTTTGAGTTGCCACTGAGGCATCTCCCTCTGTAATTCTCAATGGGCTCAGCCAGCTTAAAATGGGATATTTACAGTAGGATAAAACAGGTCAGACTTGAATGGGCAACTTTCCTGCCAGGCTCTTCCCCACATGGGTGGCCAAATTCTAAGGCAACTGTTTTTCTGACACACAGTATTTATTTTCCAATTAAAGCAGAGCCACGTCTGGAGTCTAAATACAGGACTCAGGCACAGTTGTTTATCCTGCAAGGAGAACTCAGGGCATCAGGCTGATGTGAGTTATTTACTTTATCCTATATCAGGATAAACCCTGAGTTACCTATTTATTTTCCTGCATTAATGGCCTTCTTTCCTGTAGCTTTTATGAAGACCATCCATCCACACATGAACTTCTGCCTCCCTAGGAGGAGCCTATGAATTAAAAAGTCATAAAACAGTCTCAATTTGCTTTTTTCTGCCCTCTTTTTAGCAAAGTGACTCTTTTGGCAGTACCTCTGACAGTATGACACCATTGAGGCTCCAAGTCCTCAGACCACACTTCAGTTTTAGGAAAAGAAATAAATTATTACATATTTTTGTTTTCACATCACTTGTATGCAAATCTGCACAATCCCAAAGCAGAGTAAAAAGATTCCTAATTCCCTCAGCTCAGATTTGGAGGACACAACTGGGTGTTTGTTATAGAAAAGCTACGGAATTACTGTAATTTTTATATGGATTGAAACATTCATTAACAGTGGTGTAAGGAAAAAAGGAGAAACAGTTTTCTCCCCCATAGAGAATGTTTACACAGCTCAAAAGATAAGATATTTACTCAAAACCAATCTCTGCTCCGGGAAGACAGGTTTGAGGAAGATAAAAGCCCTTCTCTGGCTGGATGTGCATCATAAACACTGGGGACAGCCAGGCTGGGGCCATCAGACCGCCCTGGGGAAAAGGAGGTTGATCCTCCTCCAAATGTTCCACCTGGGAAGTCACAGAAGGACCAGGAATGCCCCTGGGAATGGCAGGACAGTGGGCCTGGGGTGTGCCTACCTGCCTGCTGGAGCTCTGCTACCATTCCACAGCTGATTGTTTGACTGCAGGGAATGTTTCCTCACACTTCCCATTCCACTCAGATTTCCTAGTGGAAAAAACTGGAAGATCTCAGCAGGTGAGTGATCTTCACAGCATCTTATTCCCTCACCTTACACTTTCACCTGTGGGTTGCTTTATGTCTGCAATGATCATTTACAGGAAGCAACAAAACAGAATTACTGCACATTCCCAAGCTCTCCTTGAGCTGAATGTATCCCCGAGCCAAGTTTTACATGGGAGAGCGAACAACTGAGCAGAACATGATGGGAAACTGGGAAAGCTTTCAGTGAATGGCCACCTGTTCACTGTCTCCTCTCCCTCCTGGTTCCATCCAAAGTCACCTTCAAAGACAACCTGCAAACTCTGCGAGTCCCACACGGGCAGATCTTCCCTGCTCCATTCTCTCTGTATCTCGCTCAATCCTCCGTCTCTTTTAAACTTCAGGTGACCCTGCTAAATTCTCCTCTTTTTAATTCTTCCCTCCCAGCTTGCAGAAAGCCTGGGGAGCCTGTTAATACACATCCCTGCAGAAGGGAAATCAATTCTGGCCATTTGTGTCCAAACAAAGCAAGCAAAAGCATTACAATGCAAGCTGAAATAGATACAGCTGGTGGCAAAGAGAGCAGGGACAGGCAGAGCAGGAACATCTCCTGCTGTGCCCCAGACACACCAGCAAACAACCCTCTGTCTCACTCGCAGTGATTTTCTGCTTCAGGAGCTGCTGTTTCTTCACCTCCAGCCCTGGAGAGGCTGTGGGTGTCCTTAAATCCCAAGCACGCATTCCATGGCTCCATTTGGATACTATTCCACTGAGGAGAGCAGCAGCTCCCCCTTTACACAATCCATGGCAAAGCCACGCAGGAGGGTTTCAATACCAGACTCCAACATGCACAATAAGCAGCTAAACACAGGACACACAGAACTTCCCTCATTCCACCTGCCTTTGGAGTGGGGGATCTTCACTGCCACGGTCTCGTCCCTCCGGAGCAGGAACATTCCAGGAGTGCTGGAAAACAGAGCCTGCAAAAAGCCCATCCTCCCAAGTGGATGGAGCAGGGACTTGATTTCCTGCCCATATTTCGCCATGAACTATTTTCCTCTAGTCCAAGATGAAGGCTCCATCTTACCTCCCATCATTTTAGGATGCTTTATACCCAGATTTAACTGGAACTTTTGAATTCCATCTCTCTGTCTCCTTGTTCTGGAGGCTTTTACCTCATTCTCATGTTGCCATCCACAGTTGGGTATAATATTATTCCCACTGTTTCTTTGCTTTGACGTGTCCCCACTCCACTCTCCTGCTGCCATTTAGACACTTTTAGAGTGGATAAAATGCCACAAATCCTCCCCATTCCTTGGCTGTGTGAAGGAACCACACGGTTTGGGGACGCCACTCTTGGGAAAAGGTGAAGAGAAACCCAAGGGATGGTTTAAAAAGTGGTCGCTGAGCCAGGAAAAGGGGCTTTCAAAACACTTGGGGAAGCTTTGGAGTTTGCCACCAGCAGAGAGTGTTGTCAGGGAGAAACTGCAGGGCCTGGCTGTGGAAAGAACTCCTTTCCAGGGCACTAATTAGTTGGGACTTATTTCATCCTTGCCCTGCTTTTTTTGGGAGCCAGTTGAGCCCTATTTTGAGCCCTCGGAAATGACACGAAGTGCTCATGCTGAAGTCTGATGGAGAATAAAAGAGCAGACAAGACAGCTCAGAAGCCCTGCAGGCACACGCAGCATCCCAAGAAACATTTGGTTTCCATCTTCAGCTGCAAATTATAGACACGATGGATGTGTTTGAAACAAGAAAAGGTCTGTTTGACTTCACTCTTGCAGAAATGCTAATCCTGAACCACTGTCAGTGTGTGAATCGAGCAGGGAACAGCCAGGAAGCAGAATTTCCCTAAGAATACTGAGATCATGGTAATTAATGCATAAAAAAAACCTACGAGTTGAACAATTTTTTTCATGTTGCTGTTTAGCAAAAAATCCTTGGATTTTTGCCCTGAATGCTTTGGAGACAAAGCATCGTTTTAATATTCCCCATCCAGAGGCTGAAGGGAAAGAGGGAATTGCTGAGGTGTCCTTTTGTCTTTTAGCTTTGCCATAATTCAAATTCACACTGTTTTCCAAACAGACTAAAGCAATAATTTGTCAGTGAGTATGAACATACACAGACTGCTGCTTCCTGGAATTGCCCAAATTCTGTTTTCTAGGAAACAATGCTGGCAGGAGACAGAGCTGTGCTTGTCAAACACCCCACACAGACCTCCTCAGCACAACAAATGCCACTGCTTTGTTTATCAGCTTCTAAAAATACTAGAAACATTTTATTAACCAAAAAAAAAAAAAGAAAAAAAAAAAAAAAAAAAAAAAAAAAAAAGAAAAAAGAAAAAAAAGATGAGTTCTTATACACCGTGAGCTTGACAGTTCAAACTAATTAATCTTCTCCCTGATGATTTAATGGAGTTTAGGGTTTTTTCAGAATTATGAAATAACACAAGCTGTCTGTAATGGTTTTTTGGGGAGGTTATTATTTATCCCAGGAGGATATGTCCCAAATTTTCTGCAGGTACACACAGTGCCAATGAGAAAACAGCCTGCTGGGACTCCACAGCTGAGCAAAGTCAGTCTCAGGACATCTGATGAAATTCTGACTCAATAAAAGGATGCAGCAGCAGCAAACAGAGCACAGGTGACTTTTCAAGAGCCTAAAGTGACTTAAATTATAAAACCAGATAAAATTATGTTTAGACAGGTAAATTAAATAAATTTAGTTCAACTTTACAGCTAATTTTGGCAATTTTACCTGCATTTCAAAGGGTATTTGACCTTTTAAGATTACACCGTTTTAACAATTGGACCTTCAAGAAGAGAAATGGTAATTGTAGGGATGTAGTAAATCATATTTTGCCCTATGGGGACTTGGAATTGTGTTTTAAAGGTGTCTATTTTACATAATTGATGAATTCATATCCCAGGGCCTCCATTTACAAGACACCACCAGACTGTGCCTGTAGATTCAAAGGGATGCTGAACCTCCAGTGGTCTCATAAGTAACAGAATATATGGAAGCTTAAATCTTGCTAAGGTGGTATTTAAAGAGTGAGACAGGAAAAGTATTTTATTGTTTTTAGGGCTGGAAAGGATGAAGCAACAACTATTTACAACCTTTGTTCATATGGGATTTTGGAGCCTTTGGCAGGAGTTACAGATTAGTCACAAAATACCTGAAGGATTTTTGAGGAAAAGCATAATGTGGAGTTTCTCTACCATCCGTTAACTGTTATTAATTTAGACTAAAATTAAAACTGCCACCAATTACCTACTGCAAATCATATGAATTCATTTCCTGAAACTCCAGCAGCACAATCCTTTGATTAACTATTGGAGAAGTGAGATCTTTTCACTCCTTGCAGCCAGTAACTTATTTGAAACATGAGGATATCATTTGAGTGTCTGTTCTGACTGAGCTGCAGAGACTTGGGATCTATCTTTTGGAAAAGCTACAAAGTCCCAACGGCCTGAACAGATACATAAAACCAGTGCTTTAACCACTACAGAGCACACTAATTTAATAAGAAATCAACTGTATAAATGCCTGTGCTCTCACTTAGGATGACATGAGCCCCCTTCTGAAGCTATTTTGGTTACTGAGAAAACCTCTCAATACTTCAGATAACAAGTCAGACTGAGGAGGTGAAGTTTGCTTGCTCTGTATAAGGTATTAAGAATCACTGTGCCTGCATTTTAGCACCTGCAAAATGAGTCATCCTTGGCAATGCAACTGCCTCTGGCATGTGCTAAATGTACCCAGTAACTCAGGGGTTAATGCTCAGTGCAATATTTCAGTATCAACCCAAACCATCCTGGAATAAGTGCAGTTGTAACCTTGACAGAAGCAAAACAGCATCGGGGCCCAGAGCTCTGCCAAAGCAAACGTTCTGGAAAGGTCAGCTGGAAGGAAGGCTGGGATGCAGCTAATTGGAACCACACTGCTGGGGAGCAGGGAACAGGGCTCTTCCCTCCTGGGAGAGGGCTCAGCTTGGGCTCCTCTACAGCAAAGTGGCAAAACCCCAACAAGACTGTGTTTCGCTTGCCCTTTTTATCATCATCTCTGCTGTGACATCTTGGAGTTTGTGTGTGCTGAGCAGGATGTGAAGTCCTGAATGGCTCACCTACAGATGTAACCTCCAAGCTGCAGAGGTGCTCTACCACCAATCTCCGTTTGGGCTTGGTGCAAAAAGAGCTGGAAACCAAAACAGAACAAAAACCCAACAGCTGAGATGGTGAGACACTGCTACAAAACCCATGTGACCTGTTTTTATTGTAACATCTCAAAAATCTACCAGACTAGCTGCCATCTCTTCCCTTGGAACTTATTTTCTAATTCTCCTGATTTTGCAGACAGGGAAGTGCAATTGCTGCTGCTCAGTCAGTGGAGTTCAAAGTGCTCAGCAAAGTCCTAATAAAAGAGAATATTTTCGTAACCCCCAAAATTTAGGGCACTCTGCACTGCCAGACCAAGGTGACACATCTAATGGACAGGCCTGTGCTCTGAATGGAGAACACACAGCATTTAATCTCCTTTCCTCATACAGTTCACCCTCTGCCATGTGATGGCAATGACTGAGGGATGGCTGTGGAATGGCATTGGGATATCAGGCAGGAAATTCACTTCCATTTTTGCTCTGAACATTGACTGCCTCCTGTGCCTATTCAGTAATTTCAACTATGTGTATACAAATGTCTTCTATTTTCTGTCAGATGTGTGTGGTCTGAGGGCCACAACATTAATCAGGTTTATATATGTATATGTCATTTTGTCTTCCCATCCATATTCTTAAGAAAAGAAAAACACATCCAGCTATAAAATGAATGTTCTGTGGCTCTTTATAAGAAACAGCCATTTGACATTAGCCCCAAGCCTTTATCTAACAAAAAGTTATTGCACACTAGAAAATGCTATAAAAATAAGGTATTCAGACTGCCAGACAAATCCATCCTGAGAAATGTCTGCCATTGCCAAATACAAGCAACCTCCACATCTTCAGCTGACTGTAAATTGGACAGTCATGTACAACACTTCCTCTTGCCTGTTCACCCCACCCCTCACCCCTGGTTTTGGCAATCAAGCTCTCCAAAGGGAGCACAACTGCTCACAGGGCCAACCAGACTGATCAACACCCATTGGGACCTGTCCAGCCTCCACTTTGGAACTGGGAAACATGTCTGAGTGATCCTGGAAAAGGCAGTCCAGGATTATTCATCCAAGTAAAGAGCTGCTCTCCTGCCCCAGGCCATGCCCAGCTCACCTCCTGGCTGCTCAGCTACCAGCATGTTGCCCTCCATAAGTTCTAAATAAATGAACGTGGCATTTTAAATGAAGAAATACATCCTATGGAATAGTGAGAATCACCCTAATTGATATTAATCATCAACGAGCACTTTGTGGACAGAATACCTTGTGAGAATTTTGCTCTGTTATGTCAGAAGCAGCTGGGGAGAGAAGAAGTGCTTCTGCACAGATGTCACCTGCTTTTCGCTCACCTTTTTCTGGTTAGCTGGTGACAGGCTCCTGTAGAGCTTCTTGCCTTGCTTGCCAGCATTCCAAATGGTGAATGATGTCCAGGAGCTCAGGACTCTGTCCTCGAGAAACCTCACCCGGTGATTCCAGATGGTCCCCCTGCAGAGTCCAAAAAAGGGTGGATTTTGAATTTTATAGTATAATATTAGATTTATTATTATACATCAAATTAATATGATATTATATATTATTACCCTATAGGCATAGGCACACACTCACCTACATATAAACCTGACCAAAGTGATTCACATAATACAAAAAAATCATGTCAAAACATTATTTATTGTTGGTGATTTAACTGTAAAAGTTCCAAAGTGTTATTCTGCAGCAACACGAATGTGACTGTGCCTCTATTTGAAGACAACTTTCATTTGCATTTCTAGGAACAAAGAGCAGTGGGAATTTTTTATTTATTTATTTTTTTTAAGAAGTGGCATGCTTTCTAAAAACTTCTTAAAACATACTGTAGGGGGGAGAAAAAAGCAAGCTGGCAGACGTCTGTGTCCAATTACACCTTCATGTCTTCATCTCTGGGATAAGTTCCACAACCTGATTTAAGCCAAGTGGCTGAGGTAAAACAACAGTGACACTAATGCCAAATGATGAACCCCACGGCTCTGGAACACCCAACAGCTTCAGACACCGACGGGCCAGCGGGAGCTTCAACAGGCACAGGGCAGGTTCTCGGGGAGGGAGGGCAACATCCACGAAAGCAGCTTGTTTTCCTCCCAGCTGGCAAATTCCCTTTGACAACTCTGGCATTTTTCATATGTGTGTGTGTGCTCCACCCTGTACAGGAATATTTAAGACTACATCATTTACAATGGATTCAAGAGAACTGCCTGCTGTTATGCTTTCTGTCCAGGATTCATTTCATATTCATTAACTAGCAACCCATCTCAGACTTAACAAACAGTTTTCTTGAAGAAATACATTGATTTCCTCGATTTCTGGCTTGACAAATGAATCTTTCCTGATCGAGGCACCTGGAGTTGCAACTTCCTTTCGCAGGAAATTCTGATGAACGCCTAATTGTGTCTCCTTTCCAAAGGCATTTTTTCTTCAAATGTTTTTTTCCATTTCTTTCCTTGCATCATTCACTCCCTCCCAGCCCTGAGCTACGGTTTGAAAGCCACAGGACCCTCGGAACACTCAGGCTCTTGCTGGGATTGCTCCTCAGATCCAGCACTTCAGCACAGCCAAAGCCTGCTTTGCACTTCATCCCTGATCCTGATGTGGTACCTCGGGAAGGGCTTCAGGCACAAATAAATGTACCCAAGCACAGCAGCTACTCCGTATAAAACTGCCCCCCTGTTTGGAGGATGATGATTGTGCACCAGCATTTCAACTAATGGAGAGGAAAAAAAAGTCTTGGATTGGATCACAAATCTCTTCTAATGCAACCACAAGCTGCATTCCTGCTGCAGAGCTTTAACTGCTGCTGGCATCCTCTGACACTCGCCTTTTTCCATGTTCATCAGAGCATAATATATTCCCAGAAGGAAAAGTTAAAGGAATAAAATACGAAGGTCAAGTATTTTTCCAGGATCGCTTTACTAGAGATTTTAGAGCTTCTGCTCACTTCTGAAAAGGAAGATTATTGCTTTGCACGCAAATGGAAAAGTTTTAAGAGTGATTTTCCTTTGAAATGTGACTTCAGAAGGATAACACCGTGTTACATTCCAGAGGTACTTCAGAATCTGTTCTGTTGGCTTGAGTGACACCAGCAAATTTCTTTCCCACTTGAGTTTGCAATATTAAGAAAGCAAAATCAAAAAAAACCCAAAACACAGGCAACCTTGTAAGGCATCAAAAGAATTTCTAGTTGCAGTGCAAACACTGCAATCTGCCTCCAGGCACACAGAAAAGGTTCTGACTGTCCTGGGGATCCATGTCCCAGTGCAGCAGTGCTGGCTCTTCCACACAGGTGTTTGCTGCCTCTGCCACAGAGGTCCCTGCAGAGGTAAAATTCGAGCAGAGCCAATTCTCACTGCTGACAGAAGGTTTCAGATTGAAGCAGAGCTACCAAGCCCATCTTACTTACGGATATTGCCTTGAGACCTTGCACTCAGAAATAAAAGGACATAAAAGTTAACAAACTCCGAATTAACTGGATCGCTGTTCAAATGTAAGAATATTGTCAGACAGCTTCATTTAAGCGCCAGTAAACAGCTTTCTTAAATACCTATTTTGGGTTGTGAAAATGAAACCCCTGTACCCAGCAGCTGTGATTTGTTGCTTGCATCACTACAAGGTATTCTGATGACAACGCTCACAGCAAAGAGCTCACAACTCACCCACATTGTCTGTGCTCTTTCCCAATTAAAAAAATTAAGTTACATCGAACACTTTGCAGTCTTGAGTTAACCCTGAAATATTTTTAACAGTGAAACCAGAGATCAGTGCAGGGCTGAGGGGAGAATTTGTGACTGAGCTTTAGAGTGACACTCACAGGCTGGTCCCTGTGCAGAGTCTCACGTGCTAAAGCCAAAGCAGCTCAGGGGGTGTCAGAGCAGAGTTTCGGTTGCCCTCCTCACTTTCTGGTTCACCTAATTTGCCACAGTTTTTGATGTTTCCAGAAGAGGTAACTGGGATTCTTGCCTGGAGGGATAAGGGAATGCCATTTTCCCATCCTTCCCGAGCCAGTGCAGGTGCACCAGACAGGAGCTGTAGCAACACGCAAAGGATGATTAAAGACAACGCCTGAAACGATCCGGGAGCTGCACAAACCACTGCTGGGAGAGGATTCTCACAGCTATTTTCAGCTTATGCATTATTACATCTTCATGGCCCCCAAGCAACACCCAGGAGGTACCAATCCCTCTGCAGCACCCCTGCTTTTCCTACCCATCTCACAAAGCACAGGAGCACTTCCAAGCCTGGACTCAGTTCACAACATCTTCCTCAGCCAGAAGGTGAGATAAAGTTCTTCTCACTGTACAAGTTTGTTCCCATCTCCTAATACCCTATGTCCCTAATTCTTGAAAGACATTACTTTCCACCCTAATACCCTATATGTCCCTAATTCTTGAAAGACATTACTTTCCGCCCTAATACCCTATATGCCCCTAATTCTTGAAAGACATGGTTTTCCCAGTTTCTTTCATTTTCTTGTCATATCGTCACAAAAGAAATGTTAGAAGGATGCATTTTTCCACTTGCAAAGTCATTCCTGAGGCTTCCATAATTCTCCTAAGCCCTCACTCACCGTGGCCCCTCAACACCCATCAGTTATGTAGTCTGGAAGGAAGAAGAGGAGCCAGAGTTGTGCAGGAGTGAAATGAGGGTATTCATGCAGTGGGTGAGAATGACTATGCCGTGTGTTCCTCAGCCCCAAATAGTTATTACCAGACCATCCACCCAAGAAATGCAACAATGGAGCTCTGTTAAAATGTGTGCTGACCTCCTGACTGAATACAGGAGTCAAGAAACATCTGCTGTACTCCTATTCTGAAATGAAAGATAATGTGACAATAAAAGCAATATGATTTAATGTCTGAGCTCAGTCAAACCTCACCATATTGTTGGAGTGCCTTTCCCCTCCTTCCCCTGGTGAGGCTTCATAAGTGAATCAACAGAGCAAAGACAGATGTACAAGTACTTGAGAAATGCAGAAATACAAGCCCAATGTCCCAGACAGTACTGGAATTTTCGGCATTGGTTGCCATGCACAGTAATACTAGAGATCCATAAATCTGACCTCCTCCCTCCACACTGGCCCCCTCTGCGCTCAGGTGACACCAGGCAGGAAGAGGAGCTGCCCAAGTGAACAGCCTCTGCCAGGGGCTTTTTATTGCTGGCAGGATAAGAGAGCTGTGGATTGAAGGGGAACCTCACCTGATCGATAAACCAGAGCTGGAAGAACAGAGAGCTTTCTAATCACACCGAGAGCTGAAGAACAGATTCCTCACAGTTACTTTTGCACACAGAATCCAAGGCCCTTCCAATCCACAGGAAATTCAGAAGAAAATCCCTTTTGAACCTTGGCCATACTGGTGAATAAACTGATTTTTTTTATTTACTTTTTTTGTCGTTGTTGTTCTGTTGAACTTCATGTGAACTTATTAATTGCTGGACTATATGGTCCCACTGAGTTATTACATTTATACTGTTAATAGGTTCTATTAATGTCTGAGTTCATCCTCAGGTCACGGGTCATTAGCTGAGGCATGGTTTGCATTGTGGCCTATTTTTCATGAAAGGCTTATTAAGAAAGACAGAGACTATCAATGTTAATAGCATTTACTTTTCAAGAATCTAATGAGGTCATTAGTTTCCAAGTTTAATTGAAGTGCCAAATGCAAGCAGAGAAGATAAAAATGCAGTTGACCTCATCTTTATTTCGGCTGCACAGGAATATGTCGTGCTATTCTCCCTCCTGCCTATTTTTGGACGTGTGTGCCTTTGCAGGAAATGAAGGAGGCATTCCTGTGCCCATCAGTGACAGAGACCCAGCCCTCAGAGCACCTCTGCAGCAGCCACATGTTCCAGACTAAGTGTCTGTTCTTTGCTCAGATGACACTGGAAGCTTCCAGTGCTGGAAACCAGATGGTTTCAATAGATTATGTAATTTGGGTTATTTCTGCAGACCAGTGTTATATACTTGTTCTGAGCACAGGGGATATCAAAGTACTAAAGCCTTGTGGGTGCCTGCAACAGAACCCCCTGAACCTCAGACAGAAGGGCCAAAACTTATTTTCTGCATATATCAAGTTTTTCTTGACTTAAAAACTTGCAAATTGCTATGAGGATGAGCCACGTGGCCCAACCACCTGTCTGGGAGCAACAGCACCCAGAGACAAGTGCACTGTTTTATTGCTCACCCTGTTCCAAGCTGGCTTTGATCTCACACTCAGGTGCATTGTTGTATACACAGCTCCTTCCTCTCCGCTTCAGCAAGATAAAAATCTCTGAATTTTACAATGTTTTTCTAACACATCCAACTCTCTTGGTGCAGCACCTCTGCCCCTAAAGCCAGCTCTGGTATCCCAGCAGGGTAAGGTGCAGACACAGCCCTGGGGTCTGAACTGCACTGTGAGACACGGCAAGTCACATCCAATACACACAACACGTGGGATTTTGGGGTGTCAGTTCCTGGCTGAAGTTTCTCCCAAGGTGTCTTGCTCGTCCCCATCCCAGATCTGAGAGGGCACGGCAATGAGAGGGGCTGTATTTCTGCCTGCACCTCAAGAAACCCAAATACAGACCCTGAACTTCTTACAGACTCTGTCACGCACCCAGAACGTTGAAGAACACAGCCTGATGCCCCAGGGTGAGGCAGAATGCAAAGAAGGGTTTGTTTCCTGCTTCACAAATATTCTCAGCTCTAGCTTTTTGTTCCAGAAGGATACTAATCACAGCAAATGACCTAAAAAACATATTTACAATTATACACACTGAATAATAAAAGACCCAAAGGTCACTTGCCAAGGTTTTACATATATTTTAGGAAGTCTGAAAAAGCAAAGTCAGGGGTTATTTTTCCCCTGAGCAGTTCTGAAAAACACCCACATAAACTGAGATCATCCCATCACAGGCTACGAGTGAATGTTGCCTTTGCTGAAAAGATGGAATCGTGCACCTTTGCACGAACAAGTCCTGGCAGCCAGCTCTGGTTTTTAAGGCTGAAAGTAGGCATAAGGTGCTAAAAATAAATAAATTCAACTTTTCTACAAGCACCATTTTTGATCTCAGACAAGACATTCATCTGGCTGGGGAGCTACTGCTTCCAAATCCAGGCCTAGGCTAAGTCAAAATTGGGAGATGTCATGGGCTGATTGTGAAAAGCAAAACACCAGAGAAAACTATTCAACGAAACACACCATAAGAAGGGAGGAAAAAAAAAAAAGGCTTTTAAAAAAGCCAGAACACACATCAAATAAGGTGGGGTGACCAAAAGGCAGATTAGGCAAGACCCAATTTAAATTATGAACTTAAAGCTTCGTGACGAGCCCATTAATCTCTTTTTGCTCAACACACACCTCAGTCTTCAACCACAAATAGTGGCTAACCCTTCCCAACTCAGGCAACCAAGAGCTGTTGCACAACCTCGTGTTTGGAAGTTCACACCAAGCATCCCTCCCAGCAGAAAGCCAAAGGGAAGATTCCTTGGAATGGGACACGGGATTTGGAACATCCATCCCCTGTGCACATCTGAAACAGCTCCCAGAATTCTCACATTCCCCCAGCATGTTGTAACTCAGGGGGCTTGTGCCACACAACCTTGTAGAGCTGAATAAGCAACAGCTTGCAGTAAATTCAGAACAAATTCATTTCCAAGAAAAGGATGTTTTCCCACAGATACAGCAAAACGCTTTCCAAAGTTCCAGCATCCCACGATGCGTGGCTCAAAAGTTGGCCACTAAGTGCCAAATTATCACACACTAAAAGAGGGAAAAAAAACCCCTTAAACACCAATGAAAAAGAAAATAATTTAGCTCATGTTTGTTTGCAAAATCTAAATATGTTCTATTTGCTTGGAATGACCTTGTCACAGTTAAATGATCTTATATGCACATATATATATTTTATAAAGATCTATACTGACATTATTCATGAGTGTACTATTTATGCTTAGCATGTTACAGTCTATACAGCAATACAATAATATAAGTAACAGACAACTAAAATGCACACAGGAATGTTTAGTTTTACTACTCGGCTCTACAAAGCCATAGAAACAGGACTGGAAAGTGTATTTATATCATTAACCAGTAAGAAAATAGTTTACCCTAATTACCCCCATGATCCTGGGACTCCTAAAGGATAGGAAAACTCATGGAATTTTTTATTAATGTCAGGCATAAGAGAAAGGAACTACTTTGGCTCTGTTTGCAGCACGTGGAGGAATCAGCAATGGGAATTCAACATCTCCTTCAGGGCTGAGCAGCCCCAGAAAGGCAGCAGGGAACAGCTCATAAGGAAGCACCAGAGATAATTACCCCAAACATCCTCGGGGGCTTTTCAAACCTCATTAGCTCATTTAGATGGTTTAGACCCTTTAAAACGGGAAAATAATATATGTAAAGGCAGCACTTTATCAGATTAAAGGTTTGGGTTTGTGGGGTTTTTTCAAAAGAAGGTTTTTGTTGGTCTTACAAGTTTCTGTTTACTTTTTAAAAATTGAGACAGTTGATTTTGGAATTAAACTTTAACATTTCAGAATATATTTACATTTTATATATATATGCTTACATTTTTATATTATGTTTCACATGGCAAAAAATAGGAGAATGAAACCCTAACATATCAAAAATCCTAATTAAAAACCCCAATGAAATTTCCCCACTAAGATATATTTTGAACACATTCTGTCCATCATGGTCAAAGTACTGAAGAAGTTATTGCTTCACCCTTTGCTCGCTGCACGTGGTTCATCAGCTGAGACACAAAACCACACGGGGTATTCTTTATGTGCTGAGAGGGCAGGAAATTATTTCAATTTTAAATTTCAAATTTTTAACTTTTGACTTAAAGATGCTTTAGAGAAGTAGGGAGGTCCTGACATCTCACGTGCTGGGTTACAGGGTCCAAAGGAACAGCAAGTGGACCTTGGGAAAGCAACACTGCTGCAATGGAGCCCCCAAAATGCTCCCCTGCTCTTACAGTGCCTCTTGTGAAATTATTTCAGAAACAGCTGCAGGGAGAGAACAATTTCTTAGGATATTTGCCAAACGTTGGGGTGCCCCAGCCTGTCCCTGCCTCACCAAGTCACACACACCAGTGCAGTCACAGGACCTGCACCAAAGATTTCCACTCAGAATTTCAATCCCAGCATTACAGGATGTTTCTCCAAAGCCATTTATAGCAAGAACAGACAAAAAACTGACCTTCCACCATCAAAATCCCCAACATATCATGTAACATTTGCCTTTCAGCTCTTTTAACCAAACAATTAAACACAACTGGGCAATTGCTTGGCTGTGCAGTGTCTGGAAGAGATGGAGCATCTTTGCTGGCCCTCACCCACCACAGCCAGTTCCTAATTCCTCCCAAAGCCCACAACTTACTCCAGCACAGAGTGGGTGGCAGCCCAGGGGTGGTACCGGTAGAGCAGCAGGCAATGGTCCACTCGAAACACTTGCCCACCCTTCTGGAGGTGTTCGTAGAAGAACAGCAGATCTTCTGGCACACCCTGGAAGAGAAGCACTTCTGTCACACCAGGCACTGACCAGCACTCAGTTATACCTGAAGACGTTTTGGTTTTATGCCAAATGAATGTGGTTTAACATCGTTTTTAGTCACAGACACAACTGCTCTGTTGCCCAGAGAGGTTGTGAACTCCCCACCACTGGAAGTGTCCAAGGCCAGGTTGGAAGGGGCTTGGAGCAACCTGGGCTGGTGGAAGGTGTCCCTGCCCATGGCAGGGGGTGGCACTGGGTGAGCTTTAAGGCCCCAAACCATTCCAGAATTCCATGATATTATTTGTGTACGTCTCAATGAACTTATCTAATGGTCCATGACATAAAGCTACTAAAAAAAACCCCAGCAGTTCCGTCAACTGCAAGGGCAGAGGTGGGAAAATCCACACCCTTTCTTTTTGGACAGGATATCAAACTTGGCCCAGGTTAGTCCAAAAGGGAAGAAACCCAGCACTGAGCAGCTGGTGCAGCCTCAAGTGCCACGTAACCAAATAATTTATACTGAAGGGATCGGTGACATCAGAAGAGTGGTTTTTATTGTGCTAAAATTCTCCTTCTTCCTTTGGTTGTCATACAAATACTGGTCTCTCCCCAGGAAAGGTGACTCAGGCCCCATAATGACAGACCTCAATGAAAACCTTAATAAAAGCAGCCTCAGAATGAGGCAACACCTGAAAACAAAACAACAAAACTACTTTGCTTTTGAGCCTTCCTTCCATGGCATGGGATTGTACCCAACACTGATGAAACCCTGCAAGGAAAAGGCTCCTACAACTGTGGATCTGATGGGCTCCAGGAAATATTAGAGATTTCACAATCATTTACAACATTTCCCACCTAAAAATCAGAAAACCTTCGTGCCAGAGGTCGTGTCAGAAGGGCAATCATAGGGCTTGTAGTATTACATTTTGTGGCATATGAAATCATAAAGCACGTTTAAAGTCCTATACAGAAGGTAAAAAAGGGAGCATCTAATTACATTTTTCAATGCAGCAACTTCTTGAAATATGGCTAGAACATGTAATTTTTTCATGTTTAAATGTCTTTTCCTCCAACCCAGTGTTTAAAAGGTCACATGGTTTTATCAGACTGAAAAGCTCTGATATGTAAAACTAGGTGGGTCAAACGAAATATTTCAGTGTAGAGACAATAAAAAGCAGAAAGATAGCATGAAAAGGTTGAGAAGGAAAGGAAGGGAAGGAGACTGAGATACATTTCTTTCTGTAGACAATATCATATACAGGAATAACTGGGGCACAAACCTCAGCCTCAATTTTAGACATTCTATTTCAACACAGAAAAATAACTAGAGCACAAGTTTAAAAAAAAAAAAAGAAAAGAAAAAAATTCAATTTTCCCCCCCAATACCACAGCTTCTGAGTTTCTTCCATAACTAAGAAAATGAGATTCTCTAATTACAGTGCTGGACACAAAATCCTTCTGTGGTTTCCTCTGGCCCTCCAGTTACAAGAGCAACACAGTTCATGAGCGTTTCTCATCCCAGGCTCTGCATGAAGGGGGTTCTGCTCTGCTCCCCCAGGGCAGCTCAGCTGGAGCTGTTGTTTGTCTTTGCAGATGTTTGCCTGACTTCTGGTTTAAGAGCTGTGATGCAGAAGAAAACTTTTAGAAAACTCCATACAATTTATGCTTTATGTGGACCTAGTCTGAAAGCCACAAAAGAGATCTGGGAGAAGCTGGAGTGGCTCGCAGCAACCCCAGTCATCAAGAATACAAAGAACACAAAATTAATTTCTTTTTTATCTTGTAGCCCTCTCTATATTTTTCTTATTCTGGGCTTCAGTGGAAATACTGAGCCAGCAGCAAAGTTCAAACGTTTTTCTGTGTTCCAGTCACGCACCAGGCCATGTCATCAGGGCACAAATTCTGCAGCACACCCTAGTTTGCTTCAGGAGCCATATTTTGAGTCAGATCTACGATTACATCACACACATCAGCAATTCCTTTTCTTTCAGATCAGCATTTGCATTATTCAAGAGAACCGTTCGTAGGAATATTTAAGAAGAGTCACTGCAAAAGAAAAAGGTTCCAAGTGTTCCTTTGCTGCCCTTTAACTGGCAGGAACCCTCTGGACTGGAGTGCACTGAGCCCTAGGAAGGAGCAGGTGCCTTGCACTGCTCAGCAGGGCCTCTCACATTACAAAGCAGCAGCACAGCCCTGCATTTTTCAGGGGAGGGGAGATGCTCACTCTGTTATGGATCCTGCAGGGATGGGACTTCCTAAGGCTCTTGAGCTGCAGCACAAGGGTTTCTTCCCAACTGAGATCCATTATTGGATCCAGATGGCATTTTAAATGCCAGGAATCCTTGTCAAGCACCACAACTTTCAAAGAAAAAAGCTGTATAACCACTAAATGGATATTTTAATGTATTTTTAAAAAAAAGTCATATCCATAGCTAAAGGTATCAATTACCAAGCCAGCATTTCAGCAACAGGCTACCACATCAATAGCTTTCAGCATCAATAAATACAATTAAATGGCACCATTTACACGTTAGGGACTACCTACAGGATTTTCCACATCACAGGCGAAACCCAACCCTACATCCTCTGCTGCACTAAGGGATAAACTGATTACAGCTGCCAGTGAAAGGCACAGCCCACCCCGTGCCAAACCATTGTTTGCTTCCTCACATTACTACTGACCAGGTGAAGGGCTTGTGTCTACCCAGCATTTTGGGCAGGCGGTTCCTGCTGTGCTGATGGTTGGTTGTATTGATGAGGGGACAATTTTTTATACCCCATGGGATGTCAAGAAGAACTTAGTGATTTAAAGTAACTCCTTGTCCAGAGATTAAACTAAATTATCTATAATCCTCTTCTTGTCATCCCATCCCTCACTGTCATCTCTCCTGGCATCAAACAGTGCTCCAACTGCAGCCACCTCAACGTATGTATTTTTCAAGGAGGTTCAAGCCTCCTACCACTACAACAAGCAATTCTGGCAACAATTCTTGCAGCTCCACTATCAGTAACGGTGAGGAGCATCAGGAGGAATGAAGATACTCATCAGCCATTTTTGGAGGACTTGCAATGCCAGAGTGACCCTCTGAGATAGTGTCTTAGCTCTGGGATGACCAACAGGAACTTCTGCACCACTTCAGGCTGACAGGAATCTGTTTTATTTTTTTTGTCTTGGACAGAACTCACCGTTAGGCTGTACAGGCATAAACACCAGGTAAGAGCTGCCTTTTACTGCTAAACCCAGTGCAGGAGAGTGATTCTGCCACAGAATCAATCTGTCCCAGCTTCCTCATCCTTCTCTTTTCCCTCTATCCAGCCTTCTCTCAGTCCCCTCCCCTGCCCTCTCCCAGCTGGCAGACACTTTAGCAGAGGTGGCAGAACCTTGGGAGCCCAACCAGTGGAGACTTACCTATGCAGAGTGGTCTGACTGGTCAAAGTGGGAGATCTAACACTATTGCAGGAATACACACATTTATAACAAACAGCATGATGACAAACAAGACAAGAGAAGTAGATCTATCCACACAGGAAGAAAAAGACCCCAAACTTTCATGTTTGGAAAAGCTCAGTCCTTCCTCTTATCAGGGGCATCACAGAAAACTGGGCTACAAATTGGTACTCCTTTTATAAACCAGCCAGCAACATCAGGGTAACTGCTGGACAGAATACACCAAATTGGTTTAATTCCTCAAAGGAGCTTAAAATCGGTGAATGGAAGGAATTAAATAGCTATTAATAACTCCTCTACAGGATTATCCAATATATTCTTAAGTCTCTCTCTCTCTGTAGATCTGTCACTTCAATATTTTGGCTCCCACCCATATCATGCCTTTACATCATTTTGCTTTGATTAGAGAACTCAAAACCTGTAACATTTACTTTATTGTTGGGAAATAACAAGTTAGAGGAAACTCCAAAAGGGTGCTTTCATCCAAATGTCTTGGCACAGAGAAATTCAGTTAAACAAAGATGATGGGGAAGTCAAATGGAAGGGAGCTGGTAAGGGACCAGCAGAAAATGGAATTAGACATGGGGTATGGGGTGAATTTCAAATAGCTTATAAAGTGTAATTAATCATTGGCTCCACCAATTTTCTTTCCTTTTTAGATCAAATATCGATCTCTCTTCAGCCTGAACTATATCAAGCCAAAAACAGTAGTGCCCATGTTTTATCCACATTTTCCCCCAGAGCACCTTGATTGGTTATTTGACACGAGTTTGGCATGTAAGAGTTGGGATGTCCAGAGTGAGTGCCTGGAGAGAGCCAAGACTGTCCAGTTCTCCACATTCCCAAGGGATGGAGCCTGCAGGTTGACATTGCTCATTCATGCAGCCCTTGTTGCTCTCAGGACTTCTCACTGAAGTGCCCTGTCACACATGGGGCAATAACTGTGTCCCTAACAGCAGACAGCTCGCCCATGACCTGGGAGCTCCCACTCTGAGAGATGAGTCCACTTGGTAAGACACTTTTCACACTATACCAGACAGTTCTGGACACAGTTCTTACTTCTCAGCACTGATATTAGTTATTAGAAGACACCAAAATCTATAGGAGAAGACCTGGTCACGTGGGTAACATCACACTGAATATCAAGTGTGGGTTCTGAAGGGTTTAGTGAAGTTCCTGCTACTTCTTGCAATAAGCACTGCACTCTTTGTCCAAACTTGCTGCATAACAGGAAGATAATTTCCTTTCAGTTTCCCCAAAAAGTAAGACAGAAACATGGTTCATATCACTCTCCTCCTAGCAGGGGACACTATTTAAAATATTACTTTATTAGAGGCTTGTGGCCACTTTCATTGTATTCTCTCAGTCTCAGCACACCATCAGAGCTGGCTAAAATCCACTCCTTCTCATCCTCCTGCTTTAATTATCATCTATCAGAGGTTGCATAAATAACACCTCTACCACTTTAGTTAATTAGTGCATAAAACAAACCTGTCAGGTTCTTAGAGACCATGCATGAAGATCTTATTTAGGATTTTGCTTGGACACTGTCACAGTGATTACCTAAAAGGACTACACTCTCAACAACTGCACATCCTGATCAGAAAGAACTTTACTTCTAAAAAAAAGAAAACATTTAAAATGCCTGTTTCACTTAAAGCCTGGATGGCTGGAGAGATAAGCACACATCTACCTGCAATAAAAAAGGATTGCACCATAGCTTATCTATTTGTATTTTATCAGTCCACCCACACTGTTACCATAAACACCAAATCCCCATTTCTCCCATGGAAGAATTAGCCCCCAATCGTTCTAAGCACTAAAATATGAAGAACAGGTGTTTGGATTTCATTTCAAATGAGAAATCCAGCTTTTTGGCACAGAAGCAGTTTAGCAAATGGAGATTTGTTGGCCTGTTTCTGTGTTTACTTGCAGCAATGTGACACTTGCAAATCTCACTGTTAAATACCAGCCCAAAAATGAAGATGGGAGTGACCAGATGAACACAGATCTGGGTCAGGTCACAACATACACAGGGACAGTTCTGAAGAGAGCTCAGTCCTGGTTTCTACAGCTGACACACAGAGAAACTTCCTTTGCCCCCAAAGAACTTCTTTTCACATGAAAATGAACGAGTTGGAGCAATGCTAACTACTTTGCAACACTAAATACTGAAAGATTTAGGGCTTGATTTGGTGTCCTCTAAACCCGCAGAGGGCAAAGGTTTGATTTCTTTGCTCACGTTCCTTGCTTTGTGCAGACCCTCGTTCATAGGGTATTTTCTGAAGATCCTCTGTATCACCCAGAGTTCGGGCATGGACATGCAGGACATTTCACAACAGGGACAAACAATATGTTTAACTTATCACTGGTAATTTTTTAAAACTAGAAGGACATATCAAACATTGTGGCTGCAAAATCATTAGGATTAAGGTTGTCAGTGTATTATGGCTGAATAACCAGTGGCACGGTTCCTACACAATTAGTTAGGGAGAGCAAAATAGGAAAAAAATCTAGCTCAAGAAAAACAAAACAAAGGGAAAAAACCCCAAAACTGAAAGCAAAGAGCACAGAACAATAGTCTGTTTAGCTTAACCTCTTGAACTTTATCATTAGGCTTGCTGTTCTATTGTTGCTACTGCTTTAACTTGCTTGGTTTCTTTTCTGAGCTTACTAACAATACTCAAGAAATCAAACATTCTTCAGAGTGTGCAAATACAATGATAAGAAATAATAATAAAATAGAAATAAAAAGCATGGGTCAGTGAATGCAGATTGTATTGGGAGCCAGGCACTATTCCCAGCTCTTCCACTCACCCACCATGTAATTAAGGGCAAATCTTTTCACTGCTGTAAACAAATCTGTTCTCTGTCTGCTGTCTCCTTAAATTACAATTTGTTTGGCAGCCCAAAGAATAATATTTGTATATCCTCATACATACATGTGTGTAGGTCTGTGTGTATATATACACACACTATATGGCACTGAAGGCCTTCATTTAGAGGCTATAATAATAATAATAATCATAATAAGTTGCAGTTTAAATAATAAAATAGGAAATAGCCCTGGCAGGATTTTTTTACAGTGTTAACAAATGAAGGCTTCCCCCTCCCAAAAAAAAAATTCTGAGCCACCCATTCTAGCCCTAAAATCTTAGCAAAACCACTAGAAGAAAATCCTCTCTGGTCCAAACCACACAGAAGGGATCCAAATGCATCTGAATTACATCTACTTGCCAACACATTTCTGGTACTACCACAAGAGATATTGCCATGGTTATTCCATAACCATGCTGATGAGCTTGAAGCAACTGAATTGAACTTACACAGGAAATTTATAAAGAAAAAGAACACCCAACTGTCAGGGGAGGAACTTCTCAGGTAACAGTCTCAGTCCTGATTCTTGAGGAAAAGTTCCTTAGTGTCTTCCAAAGACAAGGACGAGAACTGAGACTGACAGGTGGATACAAGGCAGGTGGATAAATGGGATTTAATGGCTGTAGTTTTATGGCACGTTGTGACATCCCCTCCTCCCTTCCTTCTTCATCTCAGGGGTATAAATCTTCCCTCTTAGGAGCATGTACTTCCATCTCTTTACCATCCTGCACCTTTCCTCCTTCCCAGTCTCTTCCACCAAGTCTTACTCTGCAGAGATAGTTCCTAATAAAATTACGGGCTCCCCCTTTTTTTAGCTTTCAGACCTGCTGCATCTATTTCAGGGACTAAAGAGCTTTTCTGTCTGAATCCTTCAATTTTTCTAGATACGCTGACATATCTATCAGATGTGTTAGATTTAACTAGAAAACCCATCTCAGGCAGGTCCTTCAATCACCAGAGTTATCCCCAAACAACTTTAGTTGGTTAATGACTGTTTAAAACAAACAAGTGTGTGGTATGACCCAGGTTTTTTAAGATCTCATTTTTCATCTATATCCCTTCTCCTAGTGGTCCTTAGTAACAGGTTTAGGGCTTCCAGAGGCTCTGAAGAAAATGGATGGTTCCTGGATATCATCCATATCACTCACCTTTCCCCCTTCATCAAATTTTCCCACGTGGAAAAACCATTCTCGAGAACAGAACCAGGTGGGCATGATCACAGTAGGTCCATGGGAGGTAAACACCTAGGAAAGAAGGCAAAAAACCCCAGTCAGTTAACTGAATACCTGTTGGGGAACTAAGGAGACCTAAATCTGGCAAATACTTGGCCTGTGCTCAACCTTCAGCCATTTCAAGAACTGAGAAATGCATGTGCTTAAAACTTAGGACATGCTTAAAATTTAGCACATGCTTAGTGTTGAAAGTGCAGGTGGACCAGCATCTCCTGCTTCCCAGTCCATGAACTCCTCTTCTGTCATAAGCTGCAACACAAGCAAAGTACTGATAACTTTATTTCAATTTCGAGTTTTATACCGGGAACGGCACTTGCATCAATAATGGCAATACTGATATTTAAGTGAATGAATTGAGGAGAATGGTGAAAATTTAAAGTTCTTAAACTGAACCCTACAATTGTTTTGCACTGATTCTTCCATTTTATATTAAGTAGGAACTGTCACAGATCTTTTATTTCTGCCAAAGGCACTTAAAACCCAATCAACCTTGGATGAGTAAGAGGCAATTTGTTTTAAAGATTACCTGAGCACTACAGATTTGCTATCCAGGAGTACCTACGATAACAGGTCATTGGAAAGGAAGAGCTTTAGGGGCTAAAAAGGGAGTGGTTATTCATTTCATCCTCTTCACTGGTGACAGCTGAGAGCTACACAAATGGGTCTTTGTGGTTTTAAACAAACTTGTTGTAAATACAGCTGTGAAATAAGCCAGAATCTGGATTACAGAGGGTGAGCTGGTTCTATCTTTTAGCACAAGGCAAAGAAGAGGCTGAACTTGTCAAACACCATAAAAGCTTCGGAAGGCAGGAGCCTGTGCCTGTTTCCAACAGCGACACAGAAACTACAGAGCACAGCCTGCTTTAGGAAGGCAGAAGAAACCAACTTCACGGCTGCTGTGACACTAATGACAGTGCTGACCCTTGAGCTGGTGATTTCATAGCCTGCTACAGTGGTAATATTAATATTCCTGCGTAGTTCATGTTCTTAACCCTCAGAGCATGAGGGTATATCGTGTCACTTGCATCTGAGCATCTGCATTTCAAAGGTGGTCTTGATTTCAACCTGAGGTGGAGCTCCTTAAACTCTTTTTATGTTCTTATGTCTTCTTATTTCTGGCAACTTCCATTTCCACAGATAAACATGGATTTAAAACCCAATACAGACACTTAGAACAATTTCTCCAAATTAATTAGGTTAGAAATCTAATCAAAATTCAACAGGAGGCTTATTCCCCCTTTTCCTATGGCATCTGCCCAAACACAGCCATCCCTTCAGGGTGAAACACATGGCATGGTAACTACTCCAGGAACACACTGATAGAACTTCCCAGTCCACAAAGGGATCTGGGGGCGACTCATCTGCACAGACACTTCAATTTTAGGCAGTCAGATTTAGTCTGACCAATCCTTTCACTTGATGTCTGTGACTTAACGCAGCAGCTTGTCCATAACTGAAATTCTCCAGCTTCAGGGGGGTTAAATGTCAAAAAAGCCTCCCCAAAAGTCAGTGGGACCTGAAAAGAGTCAAACCAATCCCAGAAAAGCAGAGCAGACACGAGTAGTCAGTACATGGTTATTGGCTCCACGTTAATTACAAGAGCAATTGAGTATGGCCTGAACCAAACAATGACCCAACAGTAATCCCAAAAGAAAACAGCAGCAGGGAGAAAAGCCAGGCCAGAGTGCACTGCTTTGACTCTCACTGCTGAATGAAACAGAAACTTCAAAAGAAGGTCCTGAGCCTGTGAGTGCACGTGGAATGTGTTTGGAGAGGCCAGAGGGCCATTTCCTCAGCGCAGCCAGGTCCATGAGGACACGACTGCACTCCATCCTGGAGATGGAGCTCGGGCTCCTTAGCCATGGTCACGTGCAGAGAGCATCCATCCCAGATATCTTGGGATACCTATTCCATTCACATACCTATGTTAGTGAAACCAAACAAATCTGAAACACTGAGGAAACACATCTAAATGCCACTTATGCTAGCACAGATGATGACATGAGTGTGATTTTCCAGCAGACCATCACACACTGCATATAGCAAGGTCTTTCCTAAAGCCAGCAGTGCTCTTTGGCTCCCTGTCCATCTCAGAAAAGACACTACATGAGATCACACAGGTAAAATTGTGACTGATGGTGCCACACATCATTTCAGGGGTTCCTCCTTCACCCCAGCTAAGTGTCAACGAATTGGCAAAGAAGCTTTTCCTAGCTGAGTATTTACAATGCAACATCAAAACTAACTTTAGGAAATTTAAATTTGTGCTGCCGCTACAAAGGACAAATTCATGCTATTTTGTCCCTTGCTACATAACAAAACGTTTGGGAAGCTGAAATCCTTTTGTTGTTGTCCTTGGTTGGGTCTTCAGCTCCTGCTCCAACTGCCCCCAAAATCAGCAGTGCTGCCACAGAGGAGGATGCAGAAAACAGGGCACCAAGCACAGAGAGAACAGCAAGCCCATTTTTTTTGCAGCAGCAGTCAAGATAATCCCTAAATAATCTTAAGCCTGATAGACCTGGATGCTCAAAGTCTAAATTTTCAGCACATCTACATTAATTTAAGAGCTCTCCCTCTCCTCCTGCCTCTGGCTACGCACCTCGCTCACAGCTCTGACACTCACCTGACCCCGTGATGGATCAGAGCACTACAGCAGTTAAAAAGCCATTCTTTTCCCCCCACTTTTTTTTTTTTCCTTTTTTTTTTTTTTTTTTTTTTCCCAGGGTTAGTTTTCTATAGCCTTAGTTCCCTGAATCAGTTCAATGTGGGGTCAGAGCAGCAGTACCACTGACATACTGGAGGGGGAAGGAACAAGGTTTGGGGTCAGAGCAGCAGTACCACTGACATACTGGAGGGGGAAGGAACAAGGTTTGGGGAAGAAAACAAGACTGTCCCTTTTTGGTCACTGGCCACAGTGAATCAGAGCAGCTGTAACATAAAACTGCATCCTCTGAGCGCTCACACTGATGGGAGGGGAAAGGCCCAGGAAAAACACAAACCCCTAACAACTGCACTGAAACCCTGCAGCATCTGCCAAGCTTCTGAACACCACCTTGGAGAGAGAGCTTTTGAAATTTTAACTTCAAGAGAGAGGGGGAAAAAATAACCTCAACCTTCTGCACTTCGGAAATTCTGTATTTCACCTTGGTTTAGTCAGATGGGAAAGTCTCCTCTGGATTTGTTTGTCACAAAGTCTTGCCAAGGTGTTAAAAACTGGTCAAATTGCCTCACTCTGTGATAAAAACTGCAACTTCCCATTTTGTGAGACTGACACCCAAGATTTTATCCATAAATCATAGAAGCATAGAATCGTTTGGGTCGGAAAAGACCTCCACGATCATCCCTTGGTCCAACTCCAGTCCGTTTACCAGATCATGGCACTCAGTGCCACGTCCAATCTCAGTTTAAAAGCCTCCAGGGATGGTGAATCCACCACCTTTCTGGGCAGGCTATTCCAATGCCTCATTAATCTTTTAGATTGCATGGACTGGAACAAGAGAAACAAAGAGGCCATGCTACTCTTCATTCAAAAATCCATCAAAAACAGAATTTGAATGGTGTTGCCATAAACTGCTGTGTTTAGTTTTCTTGGAAATGTTCTCCAGCTTTGCTTAACAAATGCCCTGTGTCACCTTGAAACATCAGGGGGTTTTCAGTCCACCCTGAGCACTTAATTCAGTATACTGGAAAACAACTTGGACCTGTGCACCTTTCATACACAGCTGGTGTGGAAGATTAATGCTTAATAATAGTTATTAATTACAATACACTATATGCTGTAACGATTGTCTAAATATTACCTAGTTCAATGAAACCAACTTATTAAAATCCCACTACAGATCTTGTAGAAGGTGTAAATCTGTTCAGATTTAGAATTCCTGGAGAACAGTGTATAACCAAGCTGGAATGTCTCCATCAGTTTCCAGGTGAGGGTGACAGGCTGTTGTTTCAGCATCGCATTTGTTAAATTATTTAGAACTTTATTGTCATCTGGGTTTATTCCCAGGATCAAGTAGCAAGTAATTGGAACTGGTTCGTTCTTGTTCACTGTTTGGCTATGGAATTGCATCCAACTATTGCACAGATTCACTGAAAATAAATCTAAAGAATACAAAGGTTTGATAAAGTGGCTTTCACTGCTGTGTTTCAAAGCTGTCAGCAGCACATGTGACTCCTGTCCCCACTGATGCTCAGTGCAGATCTCGGCAGCAATCAATGCAAAATCTCAGTTCCAATACAGAGAAAGGCATTTGGGTGTTTACAGAAACTCCTCAAGGAAAGTTCTATTTCCTGAAGCAGCACATCACGATCTAACAGCAATGTGCCAGACGCAAACATGCAGATGGTGGAACAACCTTATCACATCAGATACCGTCACGTCACACAGAGCACAGTCAGGAAACCAGGCAGTTCACAAGCAGATTTAATCACGGCCCAGATTCTTTTCCAACCCAACAAACTAATTCCCCAACACTCCCCACACATTTAATTCTGCTTATGCTAACCATTTTTCCAAGTTATAGCCACATAAATCAAAGACTGTAAACAACCTCTTCTGTTGAGATGAATAAAGCTTTTCAATACCCAGGGTCATACATTTACATGTTAGAAAGTGAAAAAGAAAAGAAAGCAAATTCCATGTTGGAGGGCTGCAATGATTCTGTGAGCTGCAGGCATGGCTAAAGAACATCACTCTTGACTTTGAAAAAATTATGTTTAAAGATACCTGTACATTAATTCAGCAGGGAAAGCACCAGGACCTTGTTAATAAAGTGTACCAGGTGAAAAAATGATATTTAAAGATACCTGTGTGTCAATTCAGCAGGGAATGTACCAGGACCTCATTAAAAAAGTGTACCAGGTGAAAAAATGATATTTAAAGATACCTGTGCGCTATTTCAGCAGAGAATGCACCAGGACCTTGTTAATAAAGTGTATCAGGTTTACCTGCATGTATTACTGTGAGAGAAAAGGTACAGAAGGCAGATAAGAGAAGAAAACACCTCTCTCTACTTCACAAAAGTATTGGGCAAATAAGATTTTCCAAAGGGAACTAATAACAGCAAGCTTTCTTCAAGCCTTCATTAAGCCCTAAGGAACCTGAACTCCCAATGTGCGATGTATTACATCCAGGGAGTTGGCACTGTACGGAGCTGCTGTTCCCTTTCCCAGCCCTTGTCACCTCATCACTGCCAGCTGAAAATCCCTCTCGAAAGAAGACGGGATGTGGCCCAGCAAAAAGCAGATTATAGGAATAAACTGATGCTGTGCCCCCTGTGTAGTGAAATGTCCACAGCAATTCTGGGGCAGGCCTGCCTGAAAATCAGCACTGCTGAACCTTCCCAATCCCAAACCCTACGTGGCACCAAAACTGATCCAAAAGAGGACAGGAATTGCTAAAGCCAGTGAGAGCAGAGGGCACTGAGCACCTCTGGGAAGCTATTCCAGTCCTGCTGCTGGGAGATTTCCGCCCTGCAGCTCCCCGCAATTTGCTCAGGACCTGAAGACAGAATGAAGGCTGAAATGCTCCAGAAACAGGCTCTGCAAGAACAGCACCAGTGAGAGGAGCTGGGAGATGATGCTTTCTTGGTTCCTGGACCTGTTTTTCCATCTAGTGTTTCCCACTGCAGCTTGAAGGGACCTTTACTGTTTATTTCTTGCAACAACTATAGATGATACAGTATAGACTGGAAAGCAGAAGCCCTTTAAGAAAAACATGACAATCCCCTTTATATGTATTGTGACCTTTAAAGCAAAGGATAACATTGACACAAATAGCATTCCCTATTTTAAATAAAATTTCCATGCCAAGTCCCTGCAGTGAAAGCACCGCCTGCACTGGGTGTGTGTGAGTGGGGCATCACCTGCCCTGCCATCTCTGGCCACAGCAGAGCCCCCCAAGACTGAAATGCAGGGCAAGGACAGCCCAGGGCAGGCTACACTTCACCTGTGGTTTCACTTGTGGGCTTGTTTGTTTTTTTAAAAATTTGCTGCTGTAACAAAACCTGTTTACAAACTTTCTAAAAGTAAACACCACAACTTTGGGTTTCCAGTCCAATACCTACGTGTGGGATTGGCGGTGGCTCAGCTCTCTGGGATCCAGCCCCTGGCAGCCCCATTGTGTGGGATAATTTGAGAGCCCAGCATTCTGCTGAATATCTCTGTTTCTGAGCTCAATGCCCAATAGCAAGCACCATTCTTCCAGGCTTTTGCAGAGCTTTTCTCTGCTAATGACGATGAATTAACCCACTGCCATAACCAAAACAATAGCTGCATGCAAAGGGAATAGCCTGTATGATTTTAGCATGTCTTACATCTTTTTTTCTCCTCTGTAAGCAATTAAAAGTGGTCTTTGTAACATCCATGCCTTAACAAGTCTCTCTGATTCTTGGAGAGATTCCAGTATTTAAAAAGTCAAGTATTTACAATGGAAGAATTACTCCATCCAGTAAGACGACGCTTTCTGCACAGAGAGTTTGTCTGCTTGGCTTGCTGTTTGTGCTGAGCTTTCACCACAAAAGAAAGAAAACAATCCACTTAAAGTCATATTGGCAGGTCCTAAATTGTGATTAGAACAAACAACAAATTTGCTAAGAAACCACATCGGCCGATGTTAATTTTAAATGAGTCTTTAAAATGACCTTTCCATTTGACTTGTAGACGTGTCATTTAGATTGTCACAAGAATGAGTTGGTCTTTCATATTTTGAGGCAATATCCAAATGAAGATCACATCCCAAATGAAGGCAACATAACTGAAATATTCTGTTATTAGACCGCAGTATATATTTTTACAGCCATTTTCATCTCAAAGCCCTATGGAAACCAAAAGATGACATCAATGCTCCTTTTGCAATGACAGGGCAATTCTCCTCGTACAAGGAGTTACAAAAGCTGCAGAGTTCAGAAGATGATTTGAAAGCAAGTATTACTACTTTTCTGTCTATAAAAACATCAGCTATGTTTGTGACTTATTAGATAGGATTTAACAGATGACAACACAGACAGCAGAAGCATCTCCCTACATGTTGTGCAGCTAAAAAAATCAAATATCTTGCTTTTAAAGTGCATTGTGCCATGTCCACCACTAATAAGTAACCAGTTGTTTGCTTCCCTATAACTTGCTAGGAAAGAGGGAAACAAATTCACATAAAAAGCAACACATGAAAATTTCCCCCACATCACTCCCAAAACACTAATGTTCAGTTGAAATGTGAATAAACAATGTGAATAAAAAATGTGAAATGTGTGGCAATTCTCAGCCCCACCAAATTTTTAAATGTAGGTATTTTGAGAGAAAAACATGAAATATTTTTGAATGCTCAGGATTATACAAAAACATAACATGCCCTTTGTGTTCACTGATTCTCCTTTTCAAATGAACAGTGTTAAAAAGGTTTTATGCAGCTTGGAAGCGGGGGAAGAAATGAAAGGAAAGAAATACAAGCACCTTCTGAACACACAAGGTAAGGAGATGACTTTTGAATCTGAGAAGTTCAGCTGCGTGATAATGTACATGCCAAGAACCCACAGGAGAAATAGTAAATATTCATGCCAACTTGCTGTATTTATTTAAATACAAATTATGTTTCTTTTGTGCGGTTTTTTTTCCTCCCTATAGACTTTTAACATTTAGAGAAGCTAAAAAGGGAAAACTTAAATCAGATCTTAAACTGCAGATATCTTAAACTACAGCTTCTGATTATCTGATTAACAGCTGCAATAGGAGAATGTTTTCTTTAGGAAATCAAAGCAAACTTGACTCTAAATCTCTCCCTCATGTCTTCCATCATATCACAAGTCTTTGGGGGGTATCAAAGCACCAAATGCATTCCAGTGCCCCGAGAGCGTTTGATTTGTGTTCTGTAACACTTCAAAACTGTGAATGGGAGAACAAAGGAAAGACAGAAAATAAAAACGTATTTCAGGAAAAATAATTGTCACTGCCAGAAACGGGAACAGAGCAGAATTTAGAGGGGGGAAATTTGGGATCGCAGAGTTTTGTTTTACAGAAAGGGCCTAACATCAGCCTTCTGTCTCTAATCTCTTATCCCATAACCACTTTCTCATAATGAAATATATAAATACTGAGGGGGGGGGAAAAGCAAACAGTACCTCAGCAGCAGTTTTTACACACACACACATTTCTGGTAAGGAAAGGGACCCAATGCATGTCAAGAACCCAGCGATGTGTTACAAGAATTTGTTTTTCAACAGTGCAGAAGACCAAGCTGGCAGGACCTCAATCAGCCCTGAGAATACACAGAGATAAAAATTAAGTGCCCATCAATTTGTTAAAGTCTGAGAAAAAACAGAGCTGAGAGCACTACAAAGCATCCCCCTCCATCTGCATTCTCCAGTCTCAGCCTCCCTAATAACTTGTTGATGGGTTTATATGTGGATTTGATTCCGTAGGTTCTTTCCCTGCCTCCCAGCCAGCCAGGAGAGGAACATTTCCTTTTATTTGTGGTTGCTCTGAACCCCAAACTCTCCCGGCATGGGCAGTGTGAAGGTCACATTGTACCTCCAAAGCCCAATTTGTGCATCACCCCCTCAACATTTGTCCCCATGCCCAGTTCTGCCCAAACTTGGCACTGCCTGTGCCTGGTTTGAATTAGTTGCTGTGCAGTCGGTCATTCAATCCATCCAACATTTTGGGAGTCCCAAGAATTCAGTGATAAGAAGGAAGGTAATAAGTGGCTTCAGATGTGCCCCGCAGAGCTTGGTGTGAGTTGTCAGGGCACCCAACACTCCAACTGGAGTGACACAAACCAGCAGCAGAGGGCCAGGATTAGGGCACAGGTTCACCCCAGGTCAGGGGTGGATAAGCCCAACTCTGCCAGGGAGAATTTCTGCCATGGGGCACCTCAAGACCTGTCACCATCTCTAATGAATCCAGTGGAGCTCCAGAGGATGAGGCTTCCAAATTCATCAGTTCAGGCAAACCCCTCTAAATCATGTAGCCATACATAGCTACAACCAGAGTATTACAATTATCCTCCAATTGATGACATCGATTGCTGTAATAAGATTAAATTGATTTCTGTAACAAGAAATCATCCCTAAAAAGCTGCTTCAGTACATGAACCTGATAGTAAGCAAAAAGGAGTTAAAATGTTTAAAGAATTAAGAGGAAGACAATTCTGCTACACATGAAAAAGGTTTTTACCTTCTTTTTTAATACCTTTTTCTTATCCTGTCTTGCAGGAATATTTACACCTAAAAGGACAGTAAATGTATTATCTGGCCCTCACATCAAACATCAGTAAATAGTAATGGCAGCGCACAAACAAGAGCCTTGGTATAATTTCAAAGAAAAACTATTAATAAGTATCTAATGGAGCCCAACTGAATCAGAAAAGAAAATGTTGATTTTTCAGCTGCCAAAAAGCTGAAAATTAGTGCAGGAAGCAAATGCTAAAATTGTATTTAATGTAATTTAAAATCTGAAAATACAACAGCAGCTTTGGCTATACTGAAACCCAACTATGGCTGTAGCAGCAGCTGGGGAGGATCTACGAAGCAGCTCTTGTGATTTATATCTTTGAGAGCTTCATGGGTCATTCAACATAAACAACCTTGTTTGTCTCCCACATCCTGCTAAAAATGATTAAGATTGAAATGAGGCTTCGAGTCTCTGAATTACCAACTCTGAAAAAGGTAGTGTAACACACAAGAGCACAGTAACGACATATCTTAGAAATACTGTGATTAAACATATTTCATAATCATAATTTCCCTGTCATTGCTTCACAAAATTTAAGTAAAAGCTTTGATAATTTTCCCAAAACTCCATGAAACTGGTAACAAGACCTACATGTAAAAAAATAAGATACAACACAGCAATGCAAGGGAACTTCAGCAAAGCTGCCTCTGTATTTTTGCCTAATAATCCCTGCTGATGAAGGTTGATCCAGTCTGTCCCATAAGCACGGGAAGACACCAGTTTGGACGTCCCTTTTGGGAATAGCAAATCTCTCTGCCAGCCTGGGTGGAGTGTTCAGTGGTACTAAGTAAGTAAATGAGGAGTTTCACTGCCCCAGACCAGCCATGGTGACAAACAACTGCAATCCCAATTCTCAAGTGCAACGTCAGCACAACAAAAGATTAAAGAGAGCAAGAGCTTTAATCAGATTTCCCCATAAGGCTTTAGCCATCTCAGCTCTGTATTAAGCACAATCAATAAATTACAATACTTCTTATAAAATATTTACTATTCTGCATGTTTGTTGCATTGAAACATAATGAATTCTCCTATTTTGACTAGACAGCCAATAAAATCTACGAGAAATCAAGTTTTTAATTAACAATATATATGATTTCTAAACCTGAAGCTCTGGATCCCTGTGCAAGAAGGAAAAAACAACACACTTGTAGAATTCAGGCACCTCTGCCCTGCAGCATCCCTGAACTGTCAGGCAGCTCCTCTTGGCCACTCTGGCTGTTCTAAAACCCTTCCCAGAATCACTTAGGTTGGAAAAGAGCTCAACATCCTACTCTGCCTTGCATAAGAAGCTCAGCAAATGGAACCCTCTAGGAATTAGACCCCTTTGTTTGGGTTAATTCCATCCAACAGAAGCACTGTAACCTCTTTTTGGACGTGGGGATCTCTGCCCTTTCCAAAACTGCACCACTTCACAGGGAAAGCCTACATAAAAATCAATTATAGAACCAGGAGGATCCACGGATTGCAGTAACAGAGTCTGAGTTCCAAAATCAGCATAACCTCAGAAATAATCTTTTAAAGCCCGGTTCAGGAAACCATTCCTTCAGTAGCATATATGTAAGGCGAGCTGTAGATGTTTAAATATTTGGCTGGGCTGAGACATCTCTGAACAGCAATTTTTCACACATGCACATGTGTTATTCTGCCCCAGCAAAATTCTTGAGATCAGAAGGAGAAAAGAAGCAGCTTTTTAAAGAGAAAATGGATCTTGAAAAAGCCAAATTCATCTGCAAAAGCTACATTTCTGCTTTGAAGGTTATTCACACCATCTCCCCCAGACAAGTCATCTTTTCTAATTTAAATTCAGTGAGAGAACCACAAGCTGTGATGTTCCCAAACCAGCTGTTTGGCTACACACCCAATTTTATGATAACAAACATGTCCTTCCCCTTGAAAAAAAACCCCAAACCCTCAAATACTGCCAAAACCCCATAAAGCTAAAGGGGTGTGATACCTTCAGGACTTGTTATTCTGCCAATAACTGTGAGCAGCGAGAGCCAGGCTGGGGCTGTGAACAGCCTGGGTCAGTGCAAGGATGGTCCCAGAGCTCCCAGCCACAGGCACAGGGAATTCCAGCAGCAATTCTCTGGGCTCCAGCCTTCAAACTCAGCATCATTGTTCCTTAATGGGCAAAATGCTGACTGGCAAGTCGACCAGCTTGCTAATGAAAATGAAGAGGAGACACCCTCTCTTCAAAGCTCATGGAACAGGAAAAGCTGTCCTGTTCAGTTCAAATTTCAACTTATTTTCCAGCTTCACTAAAACGTGAGAAAACTTATCTAGGAAGAAGTAGAGGGTGTGATGCTGTATGTTATTGCTGGTCTTTGTACTGTACAACTTCCATGGAGGATGAGGACAGAAAATATCCTCCGGGCTGAGGAAAACCTCCCTGTGATACCGGAGGAAAGGAGGGAAGAACACTTACTGTAAGCTGAAAACACTTCAGCTGCTTCCCTGCACCAGGTGTGCCAAGTTTGTAGCATTGCAGCAAGTGTGACACTTCAAGCACTTTAATTTGAATTAGGTTGTTTATAAGAACCTCTTCCCTTCATTTCCAAGGGGAACTTCTCACATGTTTCATGCTATACCATGATACCTTGTTTATACCAACTGCCACTTAGGAAAGACATAAAGCAGGTTTTTGTACAGTATCTGCAAAATGTAAAGTTAAAAAATTATGCAGGGTGGCTGCACAGTGTTTGAGGTTGACTGGGAGATGTTCCTGCTTCCACTTTTATCAGTGAAAATCCAGGCTAGCCTCTCTGACTCCAGTGCAATTGCTGCCTCCAGCACATGATTGGCACTGACGTTTGTACCTTCTGGTCCATCACAGAGCTCTGGTGTTCCTGCAGGATGCTCTGCAGGCACACGGGAGCTCTCTGGGAGAGAGAGGTGCTCCCTTAGCTCAGGTGCAGTGCCAGGCCAAGGCTGGGCACGGCACTTCCACTCACACCACAGTCACCCACATTAATCCCTCACCACCACTGACTGCACCACCACTCCCAGAGCAGAGGCATCTCTGCTGGAATGGCCTGTCCAAACCCCACGGCATTTGGACATCGAGACCATACCTGGAAGTTTTTAAGGATAAATATTTTAAAGCGCAGCTGCAATTTTAAAAAAAAATAAAAAAATCCTATTTTTATACACACAGAGAAAAATAGAATAAATAGACTATTTCAGCCAGAAGGGACTTACAACAGTCCCACTGCCTGAGCACTTCAGGGCTGCCCAAGTTAAAACATGTTCTGTGGGGCATTGTCCAAAAGTCTCTTCAACACAAATGTCTCTTCAGGGCATTGACCACCTCTCTGGGAAGTTTGGTCAAAAAAAACAACCGAGACACTTTAATATTTTCGTCATCAAAAGATGATTGGGCAAGTTCTACTCAGCCTCATCATATTACTTTGGATATTTCTGTGACAGGGTGGGCTTATTCTCAATTTCCCAGTTGTAAAGTTCCCAACTTCCAAGCCATGAACCTAGAGATGTTTCTGCACATCCCTTCCCTTAGGACCTGCCCTGCTAATTCCACTGGGCCCCACTGGCCATCCCAGCCCATCATCTTCCCTCCTGGAAGGGATTATGGATGGGATGGCACTGGACAGCAGTTTGCCCCTCATTTCACTCCCAGTTAGATGCCTGAAGGCTTTGCTTTAGGGAACACAAAATAAACCAGCTGTCTTTTGAAGGAGAAGGACAGGAATATAACAAGATCATCAAGAAACCAAAAAAGAGTAAGAGAAAAAAGGAGAAACTTTGAAACTTCCTCTGCTGTCACAGCTGTTCTGGGCCATGCAATGTTTAAGTATTTTTCAGTGGAACAGTCAAACAGTTAAGAACATCATCCTGTGTGTGCTCCGCAACAACCACCAGCCCTGGACTATCTCAGTTCTGCTGCACCATGAGCCCTATCACCTCTTCACATGAATTGAAATAAATACATAAAAGGGAACTTTTAAGATCAATGCCATGACCTAGCTGGGTTTTTTGGCTGCAGTACATCAATACAAGCCATAATGCCATGGAATTAGTTAACAAATGTTTAGTTCAAATAAAAGGATAGGTACCTTAAGGTGTTAGCTTATCTTTTGAGCTACACAAACTACTATCAGGAGAGCTATCAGTGATTCAAACCAGCCTGTTCAAGTTAAAAACCACCAGGTTTCTTCCCAAACCCCATGCAGTTCCTAACGACTACACTTTATAGAAATTGCAAATTACTCCAGCTTCAGTAGTCACTTACAAAAGCAAATCTCAATGTTGACTGTATGAAACTAAATATTATAAGTCAGAAGTGCTACAAAAGCAGAATGGGTACAGAGAGGGAAGCTCCTCCTGGACTGCAGTGTTTTAACAGATGTTCTTTTCAGAGGGTGGCAACTTCTAAAATCTCAAAAGAAGCTTTTCAGTGATGAAAACTGATACAAAGGTTTGCTTTTCAAGCATGTTTAATGTATTTCATTCCTTCCCTTTCTGAAAAAAGGTCTGGGTCAGTGTTCTTTTTGTTTGAATTGAACTATGCATGGTTTTGACAACATCTTCATGTTTTGCTCAGTTTTTCAGTCTTTATCACCTGTTGCCACAATAGCTTTGTCATTCTATATTGTTCCAGACATAAATTCTTTTCTTCCTAAGAAAGACTTACTATTAATAAGAATAAAAAGGTAATTGGTGTTGTCCAATTAACATCATTCCTCGTTAGCCAGCTGCAAACACAAGATATCTTCAGCATTGCAGCTGCTTCGCAAATCCGGCCACAATTCTAAACATCAATATTTAAAATAGCAAAGGAATTTAAAATCCAAAATCCATTTCATATTAAACACTATAACCTTGTCAGGAACATCCTTCATGCTCTAAATATTTCCATTTAGTAGCAATAAACCATTCCCTGGACAAAACCAGGAAAGCAAGGCTTTCTCATGCAAGAGAAAACCAAGAACCTTTATGTTTTACCTTTGAAACTCTTTCTGAGTGTGCATTTTCAAACCCAGTCTCAGCCTACCCATTCAGTGCTGCCCTGGATGAGCTCTTGGGCTGCAAATGGACCTCCTCAGCAGGACAGAGGAGAAAACAAGATGGAAAGCTCATGGGGTGAGATAAAAGCAGTTTAATGAAAGGGGAAAAAAGCGCAAAAGCTAAACATGGAAGCAAATTTAAAAANAAAAAAGGAAAAAAGTTGATTTGTTCCCCATTTCCCATTGGTTCCTGAGAGGTGGGGCCTCACTACATGGAATGGCTGCCTTGGAAGACAAATGCCTTGATAAATGCCTGCCTTTCCCTCTCTCTGAGCTTTTATCACTAAATATGACCTCATACTGTAGGAATATCCCTTGGGATAGCTGGGGTCAGCTGTCCTGGCCATGTCCCCTCCCAGCCCTCTGGGATGTGGGATCCCTGCTCAGCCCCGGCCAAACCACTGGGCTGTCCCCAGTGCCAGCCCAGCCACCAGTGCAGCACAGCTTTGCTACAAGGACAGTGAACTCCAGCCCAGCCAGCCCCAACATCCCTGATTTGTACTTTGGTTAAAAAGTTTTTAACCCACGGGCAATGCCCTCAGGCTGCTCTGGTTCTGAGTATTTACAAATATTTGAAGCTATTTTGTTAGCAGCTGATGTCAGCAAAGAAAACCATTGGCTACATATTCAGCCCTCAGTTAAAAGCAGTAAATAACTTGCCCTTAATTCAGCAAAAGACATAACATGGTGTTAAAATCCCAACTACGTAACTCACTGTTCTGATGACAGATCACAAGTTTCAATCCTGTGAGCAGAAAATTTTTTGCTTAAAAGAAAGGCTCTTGGAACTCCTGGATGATTTATGTCAGCCTTGGGCATTTCTCTCTTGGTCTCAAAATTAAGAGAAACTGTTAACACAATCTCCTGATCAAAGAGCATCACTGGGTAACAGAACATAACAGAACATACATTTTTCTTTTTGTGTTTGAAAAGGTAAAAACATCAGTGTCCTCTGGGGGGAAAAAGAAAAATACAAGTAGAAGAAAGAGTCAAAGATAAAGGAAGATTAAAATTCAGCTCTGCCAGACACTGCTCAGGTGCAGGTGGCCCAAAATCTCTCTCAAGGTGACAACTGCAGTCTCTGACCTTTCTCACCAAAACCAACCTAAGCTGAAGTTCCAGCATGGAACAGGCAACTGAAGGAAAATGAGGAGAGAGGAGGGAAATGGAGCTGGGGGGAAGGTGATGGAAATTAAAGCATCCTGTGAGAGGCCCTTGGGCTGGACCCAAAAGCTGCAGAAGAGACTGCAAGAACTTGTAGAAAAATCCACAAGGCTGGGAACAGAGAGCAAAGCAATTGTTTAGCTTTGCTTCCTTTATGATTTATTCAGGGGAAAGAATTGCATTTTGCATGGGTAAAGGAACGAGACTATGACAAGAAATATCTGCTGCTTTCATCAGCTCATCCCACCACGGCAGCAACTCTAGGACGCCACATTTGCCCACCTACTCAACTCAAAGGGGCTGAAGTTGTGTACGTGGCTAATACCTTTCAACATGTTCCCACACATCTTGTAACTCCACACTTGAGTCTAATTCACATGAAGTCATCTTAAAGAAAAACAAAAGTAACATGATATACCAATTCCTTTTATAAATGTCTGCACTTACAGACCAAAACATGCGGATTTGTTTTAATTTAATCTACACTGGTTTACTGATGAGATTTCTACACCCATCCTAAATCAAACAGATATCTGTAAATTAATTTTAATATATTTTCTCACTCTTTGCTGAGCTGTAGAGGCTATTAGAATATATAATATAAATACCTTCTACAGATTTCATACAATACCTGGAACACAGAGAGAATAATTTTGATCATTAATCAAAAACTACTTCTTGCCATTAACATTTACTTTTTTCTCTGCAAGTTTGTGTGTCATAGAAAGCAGAAACTACAGATGAGTAAAAAAAAAAAAAAANAGTTTCTATTTGTCTTTCCACACACATTGCCTCTCCATGGAATCTGCTCCAAGGGTAAGGTCTATCCAGGAATCCCACACCTCCCTAGCTGGAGGAACTGAGATGGGGGGCTGATACAAGGGTGGCAGCAGCAGCTCAGGCAGAGATCCCAGGGGATGCCCTTGCACGGAATATACATTTGGCATATACCAAAATAAATCCAACCAAACACAAAGCTTGTTCACAGTTCCGCCTCATTTCGTATTTGAATGTGGACCACATGTCTGGGGATTAAGCTGGTGAAGCCAATCTGCCTCCTCCAGCAAACAGCAGAGCAACAACTGGGCTCCAGAGCTGTCAGGGATTTCACACAGCCCAGCTGGGCACCAAGTTGTGCTCCAAACCCTCCTCTAACACTGCGGGAGCATCTTCTGCAGCAAGAGCCTTGAACACAGAACACAGCCACGTGTAACTGAGCCAGGGGCCTTTCCACAGGAGGAAAACCACGTTCATACTGCAAAGAGGACACCCACAACAACATCCCTTCTTTTGTTTCATATTTTATTTACTGGGAGTGTCTTTTTTATCATCTTCTACAGGGGAAAAAAACTAAAATAGGGAAATTGCACTTGTATTTTCTACATGGACCCTACTGCTGCCCAAATGATGTTCCACCAGACAGCAAGCAGACCTCTATGGAGAAAACAGCCTGCCAGATTCTAGAGTTACAGGTTAAAAACCAGACACGAGCCAAATGAGCAGCACAGGATCCATAAATCTCAGGCAACACTAAATTGAACTGAAGCTTATTTTTCCTTTTGATCTGCCTCAGCAGATTAACCAGGCTTTCCCAGCGATCAGTACCTAATACTTTGAAAAAAGACACATGGAAAACCTGACAGTTTTTATTATTCATTTCCAATACTTATGCCTTTTTCCAGCTCTTTTCAAGAGCTGATACTTGCACATGACTTCAGAGGTATACAGGAAAGATGGATAGTAAATCCTGGTGGGGAAAAAGGCCCCCATTGCTTCTTGTCTTGCACTTCTAAGAAAGTAAATGTTCATGTTACGTGTTAATGACTTATGTTACTCATGTTTTATCATATCTGCTTTGTAAAAAGCTTCCAGGCAATAACAGCTGGAGTAAGAGCCACAATCTTGTTTACAAGGGTAACTTTCCTTTAGAAGGCAAATTTATTAAATGAACTATAGAAAGAAGCCAAGGCAGGTCTCAGCTAGGAATCAGAATGGAGGGAATAACCACCTGGATAATTCAGACAGTCCCAGAAACCTTACAGAAAACATGACTCACAAAGCTACTAAAAATGTCTCCTTCATATGATCAAAAGCCCATTTTTGGATGCACATTCACTTCCCTGATTTGAAGAGCTTCCCTGTAAAACTTGCCTTGTGTGACAGTGTCACAGGAGCAGGGCACAGTTCCTTCAACCTCTTTCAAAATCACACAAGAAAAGTCTCCTGCAATGGGGAATTCAGTTTTGTCCTTCAACTCCTGACTGACTGAAACAAACACGCACAAGGCCATCATCTTGTGTGTAACATAACCTTATTGTGCATATGCAACCGTATTGTGAATATATAACTTTATTGCCCATATATAACCTTATTGCATAACAAACATGCCACAGCAAAACAGCCACATTTCAGAAATGTCAGCCTGACCACACAGACATCCCCAATTCTGGGTAAGAACACACCTGCAGCAAGAACTTGGTGAAATTCTGTTCCCAAGCTGACCCTGCAAAAATTTTAAGTCGAAAGATTCACTGCCCATGAATAAATATTTTTACTTCCAAGCAGTATTGCTGCCTCTCAGAGAAATGCATATTTTTTCACTAGAATAAATGCTGCAGGAATACACTGATGACAGAAAAAGCAGCAATAAAAGTGCATATCTCATGTTCCAAAACCATAGTTTTTGCTTGCACTATTTGCATGCACCTCCATGAATTTCCCATCCTATCACAAAAGTTTGTGATATGAGAACGAGACCTAAAGAGAGACTTAGGATAAGTTAATAGAGTAGCACTTCAAGAAATGAGGTGAATATTTTACTTCCATTAGGAACAGAACCATGAATGGTTCCAGTGCAGTTCCAGCAGGTCAGAAGTGTCAGGAATCAATACAGAGATCCCACTGTGGGCTGTGGGCTTTGGCAGCTTCCCCGTGTCACACTGTGACAAGCATGAGCTGAAAACTCGCAACATAATTCAGTATTGAGACAGGAAAAGAGATTAGAAATGAAAATCTTGTTCAAAGTTGATACTTATGCCAGACCCACCAAGTTGCTTAGAGAAAGCTTTATACAGAGAGTTAAAGCTGCTTTGTTAGGAAGCTTTAGAAATATTTGGAGCTGTGGGAATTTCTCCCCAGCTCACCCTCCTTCCCTCCCTTTTTTAAGTAAGAACTTGTATGAACCAGCATTCAGCTCCCAACTTCAGAAAGCATCCAGGGCACTGGGTCATCTGCATTACAATGCCCCATTCAGCCTGTATTTATATCGTAAATTATGTTTCACTATCAAAAAAACTACTTCCTGTCAAAATGAAAATGTTCAGATTTGACCGTTTATGCGTCCAACCAAAAAACAGACCCCAGCAGAAAGCCCTAATTTTAAACCTAGTTTTCTATAATGCATACCCATATGGAGGCAGAGAGGACAATTACTTATTCATAATTTTATTATCTGGATCAGAAGATTATTTTTGAATAGGCAAAGATGGGTCCTACCCAGCTATAAACATATAAATGGCAGAGATACTGAACTACCACATCTGCATTGGTCACACTCCATTGGAGAAACTGCAATGAAGGTCCATCTCCCCTGAAGAATTCCCAGGGACAGCTAAGCCATTCCCAAAGCCAGGATCCTGCACCTCCTCTTTGGCAGCAGAATCTCTCCTACTACGTACAGACTAACTGGCAATATTTTGAGAAATTTTTGAACGTATTTATTTCTCTGTATTCCTCTAGAAAAAACACCTCCTCATCCCTCAGGAACATTCTACACCAGTTCAAGTGCTTGTCATCCTTCATATTTCAACCTAACATGATACTAACATGTTCTAACAAACGTCCACACAGACATTTCTCCTCCCATTGTAACTATTGGGTCTGGGTGCAAATCCACAATGAACACAAATACAGTATTAGGTCAGAAAATCAGCATTTCCTCCTAACATCACTCCTAACAAAAAATGGCAAGTAAGCATCACTTTCAAACTCAAAATATTCCAGAGCAATGCACTTGGAATTAATAGGCCTGTATTAATACAGAGTACATCATAAAAACCACCTGAAGTAACTGTTGGAACAATGATAAATATACTCAGTTTTTTTCTTTTTTCAAATTATTTTTAGGAATATTTCCTGATTCCTACTGGTTTTCACTTAGGTCTTACATGCAAACAATAGAGCTTCAGAATACCAGCACTTCCAAATAGCTTGAAAATATAAGCACCACTGATAGATTTCATTCAATGAAAATGACATTAACTGTCAACAAACCAAGTAGTATGAATGAATTAGAATTCCTTTTCTTTATTAAACCCTCCTAATCACACAATTACTGCTTGTTAGGACAAGTTCCCTGCGCAGTCCTTCTGTCAACAACAAATAATCAGCTTCAGCCACCTGAAAATTTGGATAAACTATGAGAACTAATAATGGGGATCCTGCATAAGTCCACTCTTTGTCTTCATTCAAAGCATGTTCCAGTAAATGAAAAACACCGAGTGGACCCGATAAGACTGAGCAGAGCACTCGTGTTATCTAAGACACAGACATTCTGAGCAGCCACACAAACCATTACCAGCTGAAAACACGATCCATTCTCACCTGACAGCCTTTTAAACTTGTAGCAGACATGTCAGCATTCTTCCACCCGCTTTATCAGTAGGCAGAGACACGGCCCCTGTCACGAGTCTGTATCAATCTCGGAGACACCCAAGATCTCCCAGCACTAACAACGTGTCCAAGGTGGAGAAGCTGTGGCTGCCCCATCCCTGCAGGTGTCCAAGGCCAGGTTGGAGGAGTTCTGAGCAATCTGGGCTAGTGGAAGGTGTCCCTGCTCCTGGCAAGGGCTGGAATGAGATGATCTTTAAGGCCATTCCAACCCAAACAATTCCATGATTCTATGAAAGCCATTCTCTTCCCTTGACCACCTGTGGTAGTTCACCATGTTTTTCTTCCCTTGACCACCTGTGGTAGTTCACCATGTTTTCTCACAAGCAAGTCCTTTGACCTGGAGTTCACATGCAGTGAATCCTCAAGTTCCTCACTTGGAGCTCTGGGTCCTGCCTTAATCCACCCTTAATTTTCAATGTAACTCCCCAAAGAGGGAAATGAGGAGGAATGCTGTCCAATCTCTCTGCCACAGTTTACAGATGGCAATCCGACTTGGCCCCATCATCTTCCCCAACACAAAACTGAAAAAGTAAGCTCAAATTACAAATGTCATGCAGAGAAATGCATTTTCAAGAAGCTATTAGTGCTCTTTATACAGGATTATGGAATGAGGCACTGCAAGCTGTGATGATATTAAAACAACCCTATGAATCCAGTAGGAGAAGAGCTTTGCTGGAAATCTTATGTAAGGAAAAATTCCCTAGATTAAAGGATTTAAATAATGAGCTGTCAAACAAGGCTTCTAAGGGTATTTACAAGATGAATTACTATTTTAAAATCCACACAGAACTTCCCTGGGCTGCCCAGTGAAAGCCAATATGACCATTTGCTCTATCACTCATGTTAACAGCCCAGTCAGGCCACGTCCCACTAACAACTGCAATACTCCAGAGCCCTTCCTGTGGGAATGAGGCACAAGGACATCAGAATGGGCAACTGCCACATCCTCGGGGGCTGGCTCTGGATTCTGCACAGCCACGATCACAGCAACAACAGTTGGAACATGTAAAATTGAGGAGAAAGTAAATTTACTGGAATGACACAGAGTTTCTGCAGCAGAATAAACATATCCAGTAATTCTCATGTTTTGCTGCCTGCACAACATAATCAGAAGAAGAATATAATTAGAGCGCTTTTGGAAAGCCAGCAAACAAGAACCACACATCCACATATGCACTTTTGTCTTCTGCTCTAAACACAAAGCTCTAAGCACATGATTTTGCCAAAAACACGACAAGAGCTATTAACCAATAATCAGTGTTGGAGACTATACACAGTGTCAATGCCTTAAGCTTCTAGAATAGAAGTTGCTAATTGAAATTCTTCTCTCCTGTCAGGGCTTTAATACCCTCATGTCATCACCTATACAGCATAACTTCCTGCCAATTTTTTCTAACTTTCATCCCATTCTATCCAAATGAGAACACTAAATACTTATTTTCCCAGTCCTACTTATAAACCCACTGGTATTCTGTATCTTTGTCTGTGTAACTGCATATAACCTATACATGTCCATAGACATAATGTGTGTATATAATGCTGTTTAAATGCATATATATAAATGTACACATAAGCATCTGAAAAACACCCAGTGCTTGCAGGTGCAGAATTGCATCTGCTGCAGCCAGTTGTTTGGATATTTCATCTTGACATTGGGCTCAGTATTATCCTGGATACAGGCAGAAATTTAACTTGCTTTTGATTTTTGAAGAGCTCTAACAGAGTTTAAAAAGCCCTAGGAAACTTAGCCGTGCACCTCTAACTTTTGTTAGAGCCCTTGAGGCTCACAGCAACATTTCACTGAGTGATACATTTCCATCCAGTTCAGTAATTCGGAGGTTAAAGGGGAGAGACTGGAGGGAGGAGAGAGGCTCCAGCAACTTCTTGTCAGTATTGAATTGTAAAGAAAGGTTTAAGCCACTCAAAATTCTGTCTTTTGTGTGGATTTCATAAAGTCCTCACAGATATCAATTAGTATTATTCAAGGCCTACAGGTGTTTCAAATTCCTTGGATGCCCTGGTGATTTTAAAGTGCTTTTAAATGTACGTTTCTATAACCACCGTTATGCTTTCTAAACAAGCAAATTAAAATTCCATAGATTAGGAAGGCAGGGATTGTTTCAGCTCAGTGCAGTTTGATCCTCAGCTTCCATTTTCTGAAAATCCATTTGCTAGGTAAGACTACATTTACATTGCATGAAATGCTTCTTATTTTTTGGTTTTTTCCCCCAAAATACCTCAAATTAGCTCTACAATTTCCCCCAAAAGCTTCTCCAAAGCATGTACTTTTGATTTAATCCCGGGGTACTGGTCTAATGGAGAGCACACTGAGCATGCACACATTCTACAACCTCTAAAAAACTAAAGCTGAATTGCAATTTGTTTTCTTAAGGGAGAAATCACAGGAATTGCTAGAATTTCCTGCTTTAACTACAGATTCCCTAGCAAGGAGCAATTTAATTCTACTATGGCAAAAAAGCAGGAATTGGGAGAAAATATAGATTAAAACTAATATTAAGAGAATGTATTTGGATGACGTGTGAATAAAGCAATGAAATCCCTACAGGTATTTTGGTAACATGGAGGGGATCAATTTATCTGCTACATAAAATGATAGTATTTTCTTCCTCTCCACTAGCAGCAATCTTTGCTATCAACTAATAAAGATACCTGCTATTTTAGAGGCATTTACTTCATACTTGCTTGTTAAAAAAGAACAGAAGCAGAAAAAAAACCCAGGGGGAAATGTCTGCATTACAGCTACCATCAAGCTAGGATCAGCTCAGACTGAAAGAGAAAAAGAAAAGGAAAAACACTTGTCTGGATAATGCCTTTGAAGTTTTTACACAGTCCAGTGTCATGTGGGTTTCATTCACAAGAGCCCTGTAAACTCAGCATCGCTCCCATTGCCAACTGAACATGTCCCAGACAGGACAGCAAAGGGCTGACAACACCACCCAGCACTGTGACAGTGCTCTGGAAAATCACTACCTGGTGCAATGGCTCAGTTGTGAGACACCTCCCATTGTCCTCTTGCTAAAAAGACAGGTAGAATTTGCCCTGACCTCAGGGTTCTGGGCTGCTTCTCCTGCCTGGTGAAAGAGATGCTCATGCCTTGCTGGAAGCCCTTATGGAACTGCCACTATGGAAGTGAAGCCAGAGACAAACAGCTGGCACTGCAGGAAAATCTCTCATCCAAGCAGAGGCCCTGCTAAGAATTCTGTAACATAACATGCTTTGTTCACCCACAAAGTATCTGTGATATTTAGAAAAGTCATGAAAACCCATTATCAGTTCCTGTCTCCCCAAGACTGGCTATACAAGACTTATTCCCCTGTGTTCTTCTGAAACACATACACAATTGCCAGTCATTTTTTGGCTGGTACTTTGCTGTATAAACAGCCTGTTAGAAAAGTCACCATCACCAGCAATGCTCCCCCCAGCTAAGCCCCCCTTTTGGCTGTGCCAGACTGTCTTTTTAAACAGGAAGCTGAAACACGTAGGTTATCTTCCTTTCTTTTTAAATAAGGATGCTATCTTGGTTTAAACTGTTTTTTTAAAATATAAATACGACTTTTAAGTCTTCATCTGAAAATACTTCAAACATCCAGATTACCCTTTACCCAACTGCTCCCCTACACATCAGTAATACAATGCTAGAACAGAAACAGAACTTTCAGTAACTCATATTCGTAAGCCTGTTAATCAAGATTTAATTATCTTCATTTTTGCTTCAAAATGATCTGCACAGACAATACTTGCAATGATCAAGTGTAATTTTAAGAACAAAACGGCTTTATTCTATTTCTTGATGTAGCCCTAGGGCGAGTGTAAGACCTGAAAACCATCCTGTGAGAGGGTGAGAATGACAGGACTGGTGACATTAGAAAGGGAGACAGAGCACTGAGGCACAGGAGAGGTGCTAAGGCAGTTTGATTACTCCTCTAGACACGGGGCAGTGAAATTTGGATAAATAAATAGCTTCTGTCAGACTGGTTTGATGGAAAGTGCTGCAGCACGAGTTCAATGGGACTGGTCAATGGACAAGGGGGAAGAGGTTCCTGATGTTTCCTGTGCCCATCCCCTCCCTGGCACTACTTTGGGCCCTCCTGCAGCTCTGGCATGGACTGACTCAGCTTGCTAAGCTGGCAAAAAACAAAAGAGCAGCACCAAATGAGAAGAAAAGGAAGTGAGAGGAAGGCAGAGTTCAGCGGTGGCACAGAGTGGTGAGCTGAGCTCTGCTGTGGCTGCACCACGACCTGCAGCTCTGCAAGGCTGCTCGAGCTGCACCTGCGGTTCTCGGGAGGCTTTGCTGCCTTTCCCCTCCTGGCCACACATTCCCCACAACTTCCCTTGCTGCAGCCCCCGCTCCCCCTTTGAACCCTCAGCAGCTCAATTCAGCTTTCTAGCCAAGAAAAAAAAAAAAAAATTGGTTTTCTCTCTTTATTTCCTACCGGCCCAGCAAGCTAAATTGGCTCCTTCAGGAGGAGACAAGCACCAGAAGCAGCTCAAGAGGGGGCACTTTGCTGGCAGTCAGGACTTTTGGGCAACAAAGAGTTCTCAGACAAGCTCAGCAGCCCTTAAGGAACTTTTGGCTGCAACCCCACACCAATCTCATTAACACCTGCCTTCCCTGAGCAGCACGGGTGCTCCTCCACACCTCCATGAAGTACATGAAACACACAGGAAAACTTACTTTCTTTGCTTTGTGAAGATCTGAACTGGCTCATTAAGAAGCCAGTTAAACCCTTGTACCAGCAAGGAAATGGGTGGGATGGTGAAGAAAGGAGAGAGAGGGTAGGACCTGTGTGAAGTGAAATATCAAAGAACCACAGCTTAAAAATACAGTGGAGTGCATTTAAATACAGAAGCAAAGACCATATGGAATTCAATCTGAAAAATGCATTTACCGTAAGACAAACTTTATGCTGAATGACGCTTCGTTTAAAAATAAAAACATCATTGCTGCTTTGTTTAGACCAGCAAAGGGCAGAAATGAACACACACCTTTGCTTTACAACTGCGCGAAAGTTAAAAATAGTTTGTCATGTCTTACTTCCAGTAACACTATCAACTAGAAACCTCCCACACATGTACCTTACTTTTCACCGTTTCTGTAGGTAGCGCATCAGCATCTACAAAACAGCCTTAAAAGAGCTAAGGAAAAACAACCCAGAGCCTCCACGTGCCATTTTCTCTGCACAATCCACAGGTGTCCTTTTGTGCTCACACTGGACATCACTGGCTGTCTGCAGGCCAGGACTCCCGAGGAGATCCTTCCCCAGCAGGGACAGGTCTCTGCAAACACAGTCCTGCATCACAACGTGAAAAAGCACTGCCCTTGGCTCAGCTGTGAACAGCAAAGGGCTCACTGACCACGCTTTTCCCTCCAAATTTCCAAGTGCAGCTGGATACTGGTGCTCTGAGTCAATAGTTGGGCTCATCTGGTAACACACGTCATCACGCTGATCACATTTGGCTTTAATCCCACATATGAAACCAAGCAGGTGAGTAAAGTGAAGGTCTTCATTCTAGCCCAAATTTTGCTTTTCCTCTAGCTCTCCTCAGTGTCTTCAGTTCTGCTGAAAACAAGGAGACAGGACTACTCTGCCTTGGAGCTCTGAACAATCCAAGTATCTTCTGCTTGGCTGTAACTCAATTAATTTTTAGGAAAATACACTTGAAAAAGGAGCAACTGAATAGGAGGAGGATAAAAATCAACAATTTGAGGCTGTGAGATGAGATTAATGAGGTGTTTAAATGAAAACAATGCATTTTTAAAAAAGTTTATGCCAGACATAGGGGCTTTTTTGGGGTTTTTTCCCCCAATTACACAAACAAGCACTTTGCTCAAATACCACATGCATTGTTTTTGTTTTCTGAGAGCTTAAAGTAGTGAATTAACAGCTAACTTTATAACGCAAGTAATAAAAGCAGTTAAATTCAGTCACTTCTGTGCACTTAAGCAGCCATACAGTTGTCAGCTTCTTTTTCCCCCCAAAATAAGTCACTTCAGCATTTTTTGGCTGCTGGTATTTATTTTCTGCTGGACAGTAAAGAACAAGATGAACTTCAAATGGAACCTTTGCACACACTTCACAATTCACTGCCCAGGAGCTGGTTTGATGTCACCAGCAGAAACAAATTCTTACCCTGTTTCCTAATTAGCCCTAATTGGCCCAAAGGTGGCCAGCGCTGACCGCTGATAGCCACGTTCATATCCTGGCTCTTATTCTTTTTTTTTTTTCTTTTCCCTGAGACACCAGTACAATAAGGCTGACCACTCACTTTACCATAAAAAGAAACCCTGAAAAAGAACCACTTCCTTCTGGTGTTCAGATTCACCACATCTTTAGATTTGTTTTAAGTTCCTGCAGCTGACTGGGCTCAGAACAAACATCGCTGTACCAAAAATGCTGACACACGGGCTGGACCACAGGGCAGCTGATCTTATGGGGGGCAGAAGAATGAACTCCCCGATGGAGTTCCCACCTTGGAAAACCCGACGTGGCTCCTATTTTAGATTCCTTTCAACAGTTCACAACTAAGGGCCTCATTAAGGAGGTAAATTTATCTTGGGAAAAGCCCTGGAAGCACAGACTGTACTTTTCCTATGTACAGTGGCTCACTCTTTGCTGAAGATTTATCACATACATTTCTCAGTAAGAGATTACATTTCATTATTTCCAAAACTGAGTATATTAGACATATTCTGCAGCACTTCTACAAAAAAAAACACAGATTTTTTCATGATCAGTCTTACCCAGCTATATAAACCTCGCAATGAAGGGATTTAGGCTCAATCATTTGATCCTTGGTTTTTATTTTCCTGTGTTTCTTTATTGTTGCAGCAGCAGCTGAAGGAAACATTTGGAAAGATCTCACAAGGAAAAGTTCTTGTTGGCTTTTCACACCATAAGTGTCCAGCCAGCTCCTGTAAAATCACACAATAGCTGGTGAATTAGGAGTGTGGGTTTTAATTTATTGCAAGATTTCTTTTTTATTTTTGGCAACACAGATCTCCAACCCAAGAACCATATCCAATGCCTGGATGGCACTGGACTCTGGTTTCAGTTCATTCTTTACTTTGGCCCTGATGTGAAATATAAATCAGACTCCCAAAGGAATGTAGCTGAGCTTTGCTAAGACTCCTGTGACACTGCCATGAGAAAGCCAGAGAACAAGAACAAAAAGACACAGGGTGAATATTTATATAACTATTAAATGACAAGCTCTACTCTCTTTTGTTGCTAAAGGGTACAAGTCCATCTCCTGAGTGCATCATCCCCTCTCAATTGAATGAATGAATGAATGGAAGAAACTGAAGGGAAAAAAGAAAATGTTGTCTTTTAACAAATAATTCATTTAAGTTACATTTTAAATTATGACTTGCATTAACGAATGTAGCTCTAGGTGACAAACAACTCAATCAATTACTTGTACATGAGGATACAAAATTCCTTTTCTAAATAAAATAAACCAGAACCCATTTATCACTTTTCATTTGAGGGCCACATCAGATTGTTTGAGAGGAATTTCCCCTCTCTGCCACCTTTCCTGGCATAGAGGGAGGTTTCCTTCAGGCACTCTATTTTTATTTTATTTTTTTTTTTCACAATGAGGTAGAATTTCCTCTTGGTAAAAAAGGCTTTTACTACAATTTTCCTGTCAATTGGAATTAGCAACTTCTTGGAAATTTAGTTTTGCTTTCCTTATGTCTGTACTTCTAGTTTTGCTTTTTCTTTACAGCCTTGTAGGTTGTTCTTGTACACCCAAACTTCTCCCAGCCACTGACAGCCTCAGTTCCCAGTGGATGTTCTCTCAACCTGTCCTGAAACCTGATTTATGTCAGCAAAATTTGATGGGCTTTTTGTTTATTCAAGTTGAGGATTCCAGTTGTATTTTCCCTCATTTTTAAGTCTCAGAAAATTCATATAAATCAGAATTTTGATGCTTACAAACGTTACACAACTGGAGAGAAACAAACTTGTTGACAAACGGATCACGTGTTACTCTCTCCTCCTTATGTCTTCTATGCAAAAATTAAACAAAAACAAAACCAAATGCCAAAAACAGAGGAAAGAATTTGCAGGGCATCATAGCGGGGAAGAACAGAGTGAGAACACTACAGGCTTCTAGGGATGCAGTGACAAGTGCTCTCACCAAAATATCTGAAGCCTGGAAATGGTGCACTTTAACCCAAACTTCAAAGAGTCAGACCCAGCATGCACAGCACAAGCTGGAATTCACCCAGAATTCCCCACTGGGAAGATGTGGAAAAATATAAACATCATCTCATTTTGCCATTGCTGCTTAAGGACACCAGACAAGACAGAAAAGTGACAGAAGGAGAAGCACATCTGCCTGTGGTTACCTCATCTTCTTGCACACTGCCTGTCACTTCATTCTCCTGGAAATACACATTGTGGGCTTTTACAAACATCAGTTTCATTTCCTTTTCAAGGAGTTGTCTATCAACAGTCCTTATTATGGTCCCTAACTATGTCAACTCTGCAGCAAAGCTCCAGCCTTCCATCCAAACATCCCTCAGCTTCTTTCTCAAAGGCCTGGAAGGAAACAGAAGGAAGCCCAACATAAAAGCACCAGAGCCCATCTATACACTTTGCGCCATCAAAACAGAAAAATCACTGACCCAGAAATACCCTGAACTGTGTGGGGTTCTCTAAAGACCACAACCAATCACCAGAATGTACCTTGGCTCTGTACAACTCAGATGTATGTTTTTCTTTATATTTTTCTTATTTCCTTAGACAAACGCAATGGTAACCTCTCATGGCACGTGATAATATCTGTGGTAAGAAGGCTGGAAGCAAGACTGGGGTGCCCAGAGCCTGTGGAAATACAGACAGTGACTAAATGAAACCAGAACTCAAACACGGAGTTGGCTTCCTGATGAAAAACCTTCCGAAAACTCTGCCGAGCGCGGCATCCGACCGAGCCAAGTGGAACGGGACTTGTTCTCCAGAACTCAGCACGGTGTGTTTTCATAGCAGGTGGACAGGCACGGCACAGTGGGGGCTCTGTCACCGCAGGAGGGGACGGCACGACTGGGCTTTTCTAGCAAAAACAGTGGGATTTTTTAACATTCGCTTACACGCGGAATTTGTTGGACTCCTACTTAGGAAGCACGTGCTTCTCTGCAGCACAGCCTCAAGGGCTCTTTGTTTTTCTCCATCTACTTTGACAATACTGAATTTTTGGGTAGGTTTTAAAGACTTAATCTCATTAAATAAGTCAAAAAGTGATGCTTCGGAAATAAGAGCTTCCAGCTGCTGTCATGTAATGACCATCTTAAACTGTAGCATGTCTTCTGTAAAATTCTCTCAAACAACTGTTTACAATTGTTGCATCTGTGTAGCATGATGCATTTTCTTTGATTTTGATGTCCAAAAACAAGGGCTTTAGGCCCAGCCCTGTAGGGGATCTAGAAGATGCAAACAAAGCAAGTACATCTCTCTATAAAAGAATCATAAAACATCCTGAGTCACACAAGGATCATCAAATCCAAATGCTTAAAGCTGCTACAGTGTCTTTAAATTAAGAATAAATCAGCACCCAATAAGACAGCACTTCCTAAAATGTCTAATATACAAAAATACTTGTTACTATTGCTACAACTGCCTTGTCAGCAAAGAAAACATCAAATAAACTGTCTTTTAAAGGGCATAATAATATGTGTCCTGTGTAAGTATATTAGCTACTAAAATGCATGCTTTAAAACACAAAAAACCCCAGTTCTTCATGGTATTAGTCAGGGAGTGATGACAGAGACAACCTTAATTTGGAACTTGATGGAAGAGAAGCCTAAAAAGTAGGCAAAGCACTGAATAATCTTAGGCTGGTATGTTCACACTCATAAAATATGCCATCAAAATTCAAAGAGCTTTGGTTCAGATTAAAAAAAAAGAAGAAAAGAATTCCTTTGTTCAGTGTCAATAAATTAATAACAACACTGCGTATACCGAATTCCAAGCTGCAGCCCTTTGTTCTGCACACGTGAGGAGTTCATGCCCAAAAACCTCTCTCAGGGTTCATGGCTCAGCTCCCAGGGGACAGAGCAGCACTGGGAGGGTCAGCCTTGTTGGCAAGAGCAGGGAAAGAACCCAGAGACAGTCACACAGTTTGCTGGTTCCAAGATTGAGTGTCAGTTTTGATTGATGGTGTTTTACCAGTACAACCAATTTCTGAGTGCTAACATTGCTCTTTGGATAGTTCGCCAAATCCATGAATAAGCCATGAAAAACAAACGCCCAAGAGACTGAAAAGGGTTGGCAATTTCCATTTCCAGCGTGGACAAACCAGTATTCTTAATTTTGGCATAAGCACCTTTCTTGAACTCATCTCATTTTGGATTCTTTCCCCTCGTATCTCTCAAGAAACTTCCAAACCCACAGTCTTCACTAAGCTCCCCACTCCCTTCCTTTCTATGGATTCTCTGTTAAAAAATAAAAAACCCAAACCAACCACAGGCAGAGCATTCCTCCTCCCATCCCTGGCCTCTCGCAGCCTGGCTCTCTCTCTGCGGACACAGCAAAGGGTTCTATTGACCGGGATATGCTCCGAGGGTTCACAGCACGGATCCAGGAATGCTCTGCGTGCCTGTGGACAGCACTTGTGCCTTCCAGCTCAAAAACAACACGCTGGGCTCACCAAAAAAAGATTGCTGGACCTTGAAATGGCACAAAAAGCTGCCAGGGTGAGAGAAGGAAAGCCATTCACGCTTGGTGAGAAAGGTAGAAGTGCTGGGGGTGAAAACTATTCATTTCTGATTGAAAACAATCAAAGGCATTTTGTTGTCTGACTGTATCCCAAAATACGCCTTTATTGATGGAGCAGAGAATTCTGGCCGAGGCAGGGAAGGGATGAACCGTGGGGATATAAAGAAATCATTTGGCAAAGGAGGAAAAACCAGGGACCAAGTGGACTGGGAATGTTAAAGAGGCAGCAGCAGCACAAGAAGATGATGGGAGCCAACACTAGCAGGATGTCCCCGGGTGTCAAAGGCCCAGGAGCCCAGTGGCACTGGGCAGGCACAGCATTCCCATTCCCGGGGCTGTTTATGTTGGGGGTGTCAAGGTCAGCTACTTACGGGCGCTTAATGTCAAGTGACATTAACAGGGACAAAACAGGATCTGACTTTTAAATTGACACCTTGTTTTTACTGCCTTCTAATGAGATATAATCTGAAGGGCTTCCAGAGGGGTGGCAGCCACAAGGGTTCTTTGCTAATGGGAGGGTAAGGAGATAAATAACTGCAATTAGCAGTGAGAGAAAGGGTTAAACCAGTCAGCCTTGTGCTAAGACAAATAAACAAACAAACTCGCTCTTCAGTTCAGGCGAAAAGGTCCTCATTTCTTCCCTACCAGAATACAGATGATTCCCAGCTGTTTGGCATCTGCTGTGCTCATACCTAGAGAATGTGCTCTCTTGGTCGCTAGATAGCTCCCAACACAGGGATGGGAGGGCTCCCATCCCATTTGTTGGGACATTATTAAAATGTCCCAATCATTAATAATGTCCCAATTATTAAAAGTTCCTCACATTTCTGATGGTGGAAATCAAGAACTAGAGTGCTACAGGCACAGTAATATAAACACAGGATCTGCTTACCCACACCTAAGAAATTACATTTTCACTTAGTACAGCTATTTAATTTGTGAAAGAATCTAAAAGCATCACCCTTCAATTCCAAGCAAGATTTTTATTATGCATGTTGTTAACAAATAAAAAAAATCTTGCCATTAGAAACGCCAAAAAGTGTCAGTTCTGATTTATGACCAGGAAAATCTCATGTTTACTGGATGATTCAGAAAATGTGGTTGTTACTGAGCTGCAGCATTTTATAAATACAAGAAGAGCCACACTTTTGTTTTGTTCAGAAATACTGAAGTTTTTGACCATATGAAACCAATTTTATGTTTGCCACTGATTCAAAGTAAAGAAAAAAAAAAAAGTATTACTTTTGCCATCAAATTATTCTATAGAATCACATGGACGAAATAACTCAGTTAAAACAGCTGTGCAAAGTACTCAAATTGGCTTGCTTTCTTCCTTTCCAATAAACCTCTAGCCTGCTTGGAAATTCCTATTTATTCCAGACCTCAGTTTGCTTGGCTTATTTGGCAATGTCATCTTTCACAGGCACATACTCTCTTGTTTTCTAGCAAATTTCCATAAAAACCTACACATATCCACATAAAAGATCAAATTCAGAGGCTTGAAACCTGCTAAAGCCGGAAAGAATAACAGCAAAGCACAAGGAGTAGTTATCGAGTTAAATTCAAATATAAGATATGAAAGTGACATCCACTTGTTTTTTGCTTCTAAAAGAAAAAAACAAAGCATCAAGTTTCCACGCTCATGCAAACACATCTGTCAGGAGTGCATCAGAACTGAATCTGTGCTAACCCTTTAGCAGACCCAAAACCAAGAACAAACACTTTTCCTAAATGCTGTATTTTAAAATGAATGAACAGCAACAAATGTAAAGTTGTGGTCAAAAGACCTCTGAACTGGGAACAGTTGATTTGTAAACCCACTATAAATGGCACGAGGTTTGCATACACAGGCTATATCTGGGCATGTAGATAAACCCTCATTATTTGTACACTCCTGACAATGAGAAGCCCTGAAAAAACTGTAAATATTTAACACCATTTAATGCCAGTAGAAATACTCAAGAGGGCAGGGAAGACAATTCCCCAGCCTGTCCATGCTCCCGGCTGAGCCCACAAAATCCTTGTTCTAGGAGAAGTGGAAGAATTTCTACAAGTATTGTTAGAATGATTCCCCATCCTCCCTTCCCCCCGAGCTCTGCACTAAGATTAATGAAATAGCTCATGCCTTTCAGAGCTACAGGAAGCTGAAATAATGACTAAATATTCCTCAGTTGTGCTTTCAGACTTGTCTGTACAACTGTCTTGAAACTCAAGATTCTGATAAAATTTCATTGCTGTGTCTCTTAAGGAACCAGCAACCTGGAGCACAGGCTTGTTAATGGCCTGGGTTTCTCAAATTATAATGATTACAGATTATTGGAGGACCAGTGGCTTAATTCCTTGGGTAAAGTACCTCAGATTCAGAGAGGCACAATGAAAACACATTTTAAAAGGCAGTTGTGGAAACTGCGTCTGGATAAGGTTTTTTTTTTTGCAAAAGGTAGATAAGCTACTTCTCTTTGCCAGTTGCTCACACAATTATGGATAGGGCCAGATGTTGAGTGATCACATACACAATCTCCAAACAACATCTTTTTCTTTTAAAAAGAGGTTTAGCAGAAGTTATAAAAGACAAAACCTGTTATTTCTCTTATCGTTATAAACAGATACAGAAAATACTACCAATAAACAGTTTTGGTTTGCTGAGGGTGGTGACAGGTACAAGCACCAAAATCACCAAGGAAAAATTAACCAAATATATCAAATACCAGATAGAAAGTCAAACAACTTTCAGAATATGTGAAGCAGTAGCAGAAGTATGTTATGCCTTTAGAAAGAAGTTTATTTCCTTGTTAAATTTATTATTTGTGTTTATAGAGCTCTCTGGCAAGAGGTCAGAATTGAGAGAAGATTGCACTTCAGGCTGTTTACCAAAAGTCCTACACAGAGCTACAAAAAGTCCCAGCATCACAGAAATGGAACATCAGGCTGCAAAATAACTATTTACCTTGTCATTCTACTTGTATTTTTTGAAAGATTCTGACTTGACTGACCAGCAAATACTGGGCTATTGATCCATGATCAATATGAATCAATGGACAGCTTTCCATTAATTTACAGGTAAATACTTTGGCATGACATATTTTAAATAAGTGGTTTGGCACAGATACCTTTACATTTACACAGCAGAGTAACAGGCCACTGTCACTCCTAATCCCTAATTTCCCTGTTTTCAGTGCCTGGCTGGTGCAGCTGGGTGAGGTTTCCTGTGCTGGGACAGGACCAGCTGCACCCACAGGGCTCTGCACCCTTCCAGCCACACAGCAGATGCATAGGCCTCTTGCAGCCTCAAAATTTATATTTATTAGCACTGCTTATGTGTTATTCCTACCAAATTAGCACCAGCCCTGCCCCGGCAGTGGCAGTTTGCCATTAAGACTGGAGCTCTGTTAGAATTTTCAGTGGAGTTGAACCAAGCTCCTTGTCTGGCTGCTCACACCTGGTGTCCTGCTAGAAAAGGAGATTTTGGACTTCACCTCTCCTTAATACAGAACTTGAAACTGAAGTATCAGAGAGTGCATGCTTGCTACTGAGGCATGTAATTTCTTCCTTCCTCTTTATTCTAAAATTATTCCCATTACCTACTTAATGAAAAAAGAAAGCCCCAGCTCCGTGGGCAGATCCTTATCCCAGGGCCCCTGTTCCCTGTGAAGTGCGTGCTGTCCTGTCAGACAGAAAATAATTTCTTGTTCCTGAATAACAAAACATGTCTTTACTACAGATACTGTTTCAGGCATTTAAGAAATATTTTTGTGCTTTGCTTTTGTCATTTTATCAATGCTCTATTTGTGTTCAATAGCATCCTCCATTGTCCCGAGCAGCAGGATGACAGACCCAATCACTGCGACTTGACATTAACGTGCTCACATTCCATGGCCACGGCTTGATTATAAAACCATGAAAGAGTGAATTTAACATATGGCAGAACACCAGAATTTTTTTTCTGGTTCCAATTCCACAAACCATCTTTTTGATCTTGACCAGCAACCAGGCCCACTAAGTCTCCTCTCCTTCCACTAAGCTGGTTTTGTTCATTCTCCTCTTCCCATGGCCTCTATCACTGCCTGTACCTGCTAAACCTGAAGATCAAAATTATTCCTTTGCACACAAAAATGTTATTAGTTTTCCCTCACTAATACACAATTATTTTGACAGTTCTACCAGCAAAGAGGAAAATGGGAATTCATTGAGCATGGCATCAACATCATCATTACTGCAACAACCCCATTCAGTCTGAGACAAAATGAGCTACAGTTCAAATTCCTTTAACTACTGGGAAATGCCCATTTACAGGAGCATGCCAAGCAGTGCTGTCAACAGAGGAGATGCCCCAGGTCACCTGCAACTAGGAGAATTTTAAAGAAAACTGCTCTGAAAGCAAAACGATAACAGTTCATCATTTTTAATTTGCAGGGAATTGCTACCATTTAAATTCCTGTATAAAAATACATTAAAATCTGGGAGGGCCTGTGCTTTAAATATGTTTCACGCTAAAAGAATCAAAATGTGAAATGACACAGTGGCAATTCCTGCAGTAAATGAAAGGGTCAGCTGTTCTGCACTTTCTAAAAGGAGGAGGCGAACACGTCACAACGAAACACAAAATCCATAAAAAGTTTTTAACCCCTAATTTTGTCTCAATAGACACAGATCTTTCAGACCAGAACACTGAGCCTTCCAGCGCCATAATTCCTTCAGCCCAGAGACAGGAGCAAGGCCACACAAAAGTGACTTTGTGTCACTGAGCGGGGCTGCAGCCCCCAAAGCCGCTCTCGCCGACAGGAAATCGCCGCTGCCTTGAGCCTTGATCTGCCCACGTGGAGCGCAGCTCGCCAGCCACAGACCGGCCTCTGTTCTCCTCTAATTGTCAACATCTGCTCGGCAGAGCTATGAATAATTTCATGACACACGCACAAAAATCTCTCCCCTCCCGACTCCAAAGGTTGTTGGGTTTGGTGTCTTTTCATCTTGAACGCGAAATCTGACACTGAAATTAAGAGAGCGCCTGTTTAGCTCGTAGGTTAAGATTTACATTCTTCTGAAAGATGCCATTAGGATGGAATTTAGGGAAGGTGGGAAAGGCTCATGGTGCTGGCTGTCTAGAGTCAGGTGGACAAATAAACATCGGCAGTTGACATAACACATCATTTTCAAATATTGTAGGGAATGGAGCAGCAGCCTATGGTGTGGGCTCTGGAGCAGCTGATTTTCTGCCCTAACAAGTTTACTGTCAGAGGTTCTGATTTTGTAGGCACCTCCCACTATTACAGAGGACTTCTGCAACACATCATCTTATTCACCCTGAGATCATCCAGGAGTCCAGGGCTAAGTATTTCTTACTAAAATTTGCTCTCTTCCCTCTTCACACAGGACACAGGCTGTTTATTTCTCTTAATAGCATTTTTTCGTTTTCCTGTCCTTTTTTGAGGTCCAGCAGTACAAGAGATGATATCCAATTAAAAACTCTTGCCTCAAGAAGAGCAAAATTCTCCTTCCTCATCCACTTTGACGACTCATGAGCATGTTCCATGTGAATGTATCTTACACCAAACTTCCCATTCTGCATCGATCTGCTCATTATCAAACGTGCCAGTGTGACACACAACTCCTTCAGGAGTGATTCCTCTCACTGCTTGGTTCCTGCCAAGTACAACAAACTTCAACTCAAACATCCTAGCCCTGAAAAAGTGAGGATGCACATGTACCAACAGACACACTCAATGTGACCTGAGGTCCATTTGAAACAAGAAACCCACTCGAGGGCAGCTCAGCAGCACTGCCACTTGAAAACTCAACTGTCCTGCTCTTTCAAGTGAGACATTAGGGGTTCTAAGACTTGCCAAGCATCTGAATGTAGCAGTTTCTAATTTATTTTCAATTTGCAATCGCAGATGTATTTATTTATTTCTAAGAGCAGAGTGCCAGTATGAAAGGTATGAATGAAACTCCAGGGATGTGGCCCTCCTACAGCTTCAGACTGTCACCAGATTGCCTTGCTATAAAGGCAGAGGAGTAAGGAAAAAGGGAAGTACATGGATGCATCACCATGCAGCCCTCAGCAATGCTGCTCTTCATGACCAGAAATGAAAGACTGGGAAGAGAAATAATTAAAGAACAAATCACAAGGGAAGTGAGTCCTTGCCAGTACAATTGTCTGAGAGTTCTCCAGGACTGGAGCACAGCATGACAAGGCTTACCTGACTGAGTCCTGCACAAAGCACAGGTAGACTGTTGGCTGCATATGGACTGAACCAGAAAACCCCAAATCTTTTCTCCTTTAACTTAAATACCCAGGAAATGCACAGAAGGAAAAGGCCAAGGAGAACAAAGCTAAACATGGTCCTTTTAGTGTCTTGCTGAAGCACACACTATATTCCAGGTCCACTGCAATGAATTCTTTATCTCTTTCTGGCTTCCAGGATAATAAAGCTGAGATTTTCCTGTACTTTCCCAGCTGTAAATCCTGTAACAGTTCCATTGCTTCTTGCCTGGGTTCAGTGTTACCTTGTTGGCCTGGCAGGACTCCAAGTGAAGCGTGTCAGAGTATACAAGCACTGCTTATCACAGGGCTGTGCACTTGTACAGTCTGTTTTTTCTCAGAAACATTGGAACTGTTTAAATGCAATTGCCAGCCTGGTGACCAATTTACCTCCTTCCCCTGAGGACCTGACTCTACGACAGAGCATTTCACGGACACAGTGTTTTTCTCTCCCAGAGATGATTATTAATCTGCTCCTTTCTTGCACTCCTGGCTGGTTACATTTCAATTTCTTCACTATAAGCAATCTGCTGCTTTGCAAAATGAAGGGGCAGTTAGGGATGTGGTGAGCTTGTGGCTCTTTTGTGAAGCATCAGGGAAAGACAAAATTATATGGGGGAAGAGATGAAACTGAGAAAGTGAAAGCTGCTGAGTGTTGTCATAGCCATAAAAACCAAGTCCAATAGTTGCAGGGGAAAACAGCAAAGCAGTTGAAGACAAATGAAAGAAAACATACACAATAGGACCTGGCCAGACAGTCCCAAAGTCCCCCTAAATGACACAGTGTCAAACAGATGGGTTGCGGAGAAATAAGTCGGGCATGCATGTTCAAAATAAATTTCAATTAAGTTGTATAAAAAAGTCAGAGTAACTATTATGTGATATGCACAAATTTGGGCCTTGTTTTGCTCACTTTTAACAAAGAACACAGGCATGAAAATTTGCTCTAAAGAATTCACAGTTCTGTTGCAAAGGTGCTTAAAAAGGACTGGGAATGAGAGATGGAGAATTGAGAACACACACGTTAAATTAGACAAAAATCAAACCAGAGGCAGACCAAGTAAATCTAATGCAGAAGTCTGTTTGTGCTCTGTGGCTGTGGAAGGAGCATTTGTCTAACATGTGCAGTCTGATGTAAAAACAAAAACAAACACCAAAAACCCAACAAAGCAGAAAAAAACAGCTTAACAAGCACCATTACAGACAGCACACTTATTTTGTCTTTAGTGGCTAAAGAAACCCTCCAAAGTTATAAAGACTAAAACATTCTTTTAAGTAAAACTTGAACCATTCATTAAACAGCAAGACTTTCCCTTAATTTGCCTCTCGGATTGTATAAAATAATCATAACCCTGAGATTAATATGTTCATGACTATATTTATTTCATTCTGACATTATTACAGTACAGGTATGCAAAGAATTACCCAAAATAAATACAGACCTCTTGGCATGCTCTGAAATTATACACCTGAAAATAATAATTCCTTTTACTGCACCAACGTTGGGAACACCTATCCTTAGTGTTGACAAGCAGGACTGAGATCTACTCCAGTAAATTCAACACCATAAATGAACAGGGGCTAGTTTGTCTAATAAAAAGTGTGGTAACATCTGCTTTTTCTGTTCCAGTAGCTCTGAAGAAATCACTGGAGTTTGCAGCAACTACTAGCCCTCCTACTCTGCTTGCCAGCAGCATAGGATCAAGGAATTCTATTTGGAAAATGAAGGTTATGGAACTGCTGGGTTTACATTCCTGCCCTGTTGCCTTTTCCTGCATGCTGGGAGCGGTCCCTGCCAGTGATGCAAAGGTTCAACCCACCCCTGTGACAGAAACCAGCTCACCCCAGGAGGTGGCACAGGACCAGAAGGACACCAGGAGACACAGACAGGTGCATTTCCTCCCTTGTTGTGCTCCCCCTGCCCTGCCAGGCTCTCCCAGCTCACCACAGGGCAGGTGCCCACTATCCCTCCTCCACATGTGATGCCCTGGTTCTCAAAACACTGCCCAGAACCTCTGCTTCTGGAGGAATCAGATGTGCTGCTCACCCTTAAGATCACAAAATTGCCATAAGTGAGCAGACAAATATCTGTTCTTTATGGAGAAGGACACACTGGTTCACAGCTATGCTTGAGTCAAGTTAATGCTCTGTAACATTTTTCTTCGCACAACTTCAGCTCAAGAACTTCTAACCACAGCCAAGGCTGCACAAACAGAACAAAAATCCCATGTCCCAGTTTGTCACACTCTCACTAAGAAAAAAACAAAACATAAAAATCAAATTACAGAATCCCAGAATATTCTCAGTTGGAAGGGGCCCCCAGAGTTCATCGAGTCCAACTCGTAGTGAATGGCCCCTACAGGGATCAAACCCACAACACTATTAGCACTGTGCTCTGACCAGCTGAGCTAATCAACACTCATTAAAGCTGGATCCTTACACTCCAAAGCTGTTGGACTGGGTACAAATCTGCCTTTTTTACAACACAGAAAGGGAAAAAAAAAAATCTTCAAACATCACAGTATAACATATATTGTTAATACTTCTGAAAGGATATGTTGGATGTAAATATTTTAAAACTCAACTTCCTTAAGTAGTCAGAAAATCAGAAAAACAACAACTACTGTAGAGACAAATGTCAAATATGGCAGGGTGAGGTCAGTATAAAAAAAAAATTAAGGAACAAAATTTTGACTGTGATAGATCAAACTGGCCTGATGACCTAGTGCCTGTTGTGGGGTGTGATGCTCTCACACTGACCACCCCAATCACCACAGAAATTACTGGAGTCTCCTGAAAATCTGGCCAGTACTTTTATCACTAACAAAGGTATTTTCCAATAATAAATAGAATGTGCTTAACTCATGCTCAGCTCCCACACAATTTTTAAAACAGTGAAAAACTGTTCAGTGCCCAGCTGCAAGAGACAAAGAAATGCTTTTTTCTATGTAGAAGGCCACAATGGGGAGTTGCCTTGCAGATAAAATGTGTTTGAAAGCAGTAATTTTTATTACACTAGAAGCCACAGTAAAAATATTTCCCCACCCCTTTTTTTTTTTTGTGGAATCAGCACTTTGATTTTCAAATTCAAAGAAAGCAAATGATAGGAAGTGAAGGGTGGATCTGCTCTGTGCTCTCACATATGGACGACCAACTGAAAAATACACATCACTGAATTAGCTGGAAACTTGTATTTGGAGTGGGATTTTTGTTTCAAAAGAGGAAAAAAATGGTAGGACTCTTTCAATATCTCACCTGTCTTCTTAACACAAAAACTAGAGTTTGTCCCTCCTGTTAGACAAAAGTAACTTCCTTAAACTATAAAAGACAATGAGATAGAAGCCCAAAGTGAAAGTTAAGGGCTGTTTATTTGTGAGCCAGAACATCAACAGGATAAATCCAGAACATCAAACAAGAGTAAGTGGAGCACTCAGAAACTGGAAGTTGTTAGTTGGTTCCATCCATGTCCCTAAGTGCATCCCTACATTACTAACTGAGTCCTGATTTTATTTAAACATCTTGCCCTATTTTCAAAGGAGTATTGAGGAGACATAAATGGGAATAATAACTTGGAAAGCAAATTATAATTTCTGAAAACGTCATCCTTGATGGTTTTCCTTCACACTTGGAATTATTTGCCCATCTCCTACACCAAATGTCTTAAGAAACACAGTTTTTAGGACATAAACAAGTTGCTTTCCATACTGGTATGATTAATTAGTTAAAATACAAGATAGTATCATCAGCTGGAACAAACTGTAGCTCAAATCAAAGCTAAACTTTTTGTGTGTGTTTAATTCCTACATCCATCAAAATCATATCATGCCTTTTCTGCCATACAAGGACCCATCCTGCTGGAAGGCGGCATTCATCAAGAACTTTTTGGAATAATGCCAGACTTATTGTAGTCACAAGTTGCTTTTATACTATATTATAATATTTCTGTTCCATTTAAACATCACCATGTATTATGAACCACATTCCAGCCTTGCTTAAGCATGCAAATTATTAAACAAAATATGAAGAGGAAAAAATCCCAGTTATTTTACCCTCCTTCCCCTCTGGGACACCTTTAAACTCATGCAAAAGTACACACACACAAAGCACAAGCTGTATACATTTCTGAACTCCTGCAAACCTGTTTCTAAGTTCAAAATATGTGACCCTGAGCTGCCTTTCCATAAAGCCTCACTGGGAAGTTCTAATTGTGCTTTGAGTTCACAGATGTGGGTAAGCCACTTCTCATTAAACTTTCTAGAGCTCCAGGAACCCTTTGACACGCATTTTCACATGTAAATATAAACACTGTCAAGCCTGTGAAACTTTGGTTCATTCTCCTCCAGAGGAGAACAAGGATCAACCACAAAAGGAAGCAGCAACTTGGTTTTCTCTTATATGGTATATGCTCAATCCCATACAAACCACCGAAATCTGCTGCAATAACCAGTCTGTGACTTGGGCTGTTTTATTCAGTATTAAAGCATCACATCCTCGCTGTTAAAGACACATTTTTAGGTAAGATGGGTGAAGGGAGAGGAAATGGTGACCAAAAGAACCCAAGAAAGTGTTGAGTATCCTTTTATTGAAAGCCAACAAACACAAGTGAGCCATTAATAGTGGCAAAAAGGGGGGTGGGGGGATTTCAATCAGCTTTTCATGCTTTATTCATTCTCAAGTGAGAAAGCCTTTCCCTCTATGCACTTTCTGCCTTTACTAACACAACCAGACAACAGGCATTGCATACGTCCACTTGGTGACTGCTGCCTCAGTTGCTGTTTCAGTTCTGACACAGGTGACCAACTCAAACACTTATAAAGGGGGGATTTTCTGGTCTCCAAGTAGACAAAACAGATGCTCTAAAGCCCAAGATACCCAGCCTTGGCCCACGTGGGAAATCTACCCTACCTGAAATGTGCTCCTCACAGCTTTGACACACATGATGACAATGCAACACTGAGTACCCTGAATTTATGGAGAAGGTCCAGCCATGCTGTCAGGTCCCTCTTGCCTTAAAAAACAAGCCACATGCTCTGACTCAACCACAGTGGTGGATTTATTTCCAAACGGAGCATCTGTAGTAAATGCCGATTTGTAGCATGAGTCTTTATCAAATATTAATTAAACTCTAATACAAGAAGACTTAGTAAGTAGAGAAGCCCAGCTGCAACCTATCAGTGAAATTTAACCATCAGCTGCTGGAGCACAGAGAGGTGTGTGACGGGACACAATAACATGTTAATTAATTATTGCTCTTCTCTCAGGTGGTCAGGAGAGATTATTCTCAAGAACTACAAATCACCTGTGACAACTTCCAGGTTTATCCAACAGGAAGATCTCTGGGATAACCTGCAAAGTGCTGCAGGTGTCAGGAAGTCACAGAGGCACAGAACTCACAATCATCGTGCTCTGCCCAGACTGTTATTTATCTACATTAGGACACTCCAGCCTTACCATCCACAGGCCCATTCCCTTTGGCAGGAGTCTCCTCGTGGGTCACTCTAAACTTGCTGTCTGCTTTTGGAGCGAGCAACCACATGAAAGCAGAGAAGGCTCCTATCTTTGGGGAGGAAAAAGTGGTCGGGCAGATGGAATTCTGCTTCAGGCTGAACAGAACACCTCACAGGCTGGGAGACTAAACTGAGCTAAAGCAGTGATTTAACAGACGTGGATATGAACTCAGCTCTTTCCTCACAGTCTGCACCAATCCTTAAAAACAACTTGTATAAATGCTTGTGCAATTAATCCAACCATAGAACCATTCAGACCTTTTTCCTCATCCAGCCCAGTAAAATTTCCAGTATACAAGAAGGGTTGCATGATCAAACCTCAGTCACATTTACAAGCACAGTCCAGACTCTGATATCCTGTTGGATTAGTTTTAATCTACTTTTTTTTTCCCCACTTACTCCAACATCAAAACAGTCAGTTCTCTTAATTTGCTTACCCATTTTCTTCCTGTACCTGTCACTGTGCTCTGCACTTACTGAACAGTTAAGATTATCCATTTTTATTTGGTTTTTCACTCTTGGCCAGAAAAAGCAAGATTACCAGAATACATATACGTGTATTTTAAGGCTTATATCGCTCTACCCAAAAAGCCTTCTTTAATCACCTATCATTTATACACAAGGGAACCTTGAAAAAGCAAATATTAGTCTTTTTTAAAATAGTTTTTTTCATTACCATGCTCTCTTTGTACTCTCCCACTCCCACCACACTCTCCAGGGTATATATTCTGAAATTTCACGCATACCATAAAGTATCTTTGGAATGTTACAGTATAATTGTTTAGAGAAACATTTAACGGATGAGTAAGCATCAAGAGGCCATGGCTGAGGGGAAGGAGAAGTTAAAATGCTGGCAATATTTTGTATTGAAAGATCTTCTCAGCATGAGGACAGGGGAGGGACACATGATCCAAAACTCTGGTATTGGCTCAAGTGATACAAACCCAGAGCCAGCAGGGAGGTTATGAAGGCACCTACCAAAATATCTGCCCCCACCCACTGCTCCAAACTGGGCTTTTGGCGCAGGCCAGTAAAGAAATCCAGTGCCACAGGATGGGGTTTGATCAATAATATGAATATTATGATCTTGACAGTTGGGTCTTTTTCCTTTTTTTTCCATTGGTCACTTGTTTTCCCAGTTTACAGCACAAATAATTTGCACATGCACGAAACAAAAATGCAGATTTTGGTGGAAAGAGAACTCAGCAGTGAGTAGAGAGCTAAAAAAGCTGAACGTTCTTTCTCTACAGGAAACTGCTGCAGACAATGTGCTGTAAATTAAAGCAAATTTTCCTGAATTCCCTGAAGGATGTTCCTTCCAGAGATTCTACATATCTATTAGCACAGGTCCGTCATTAGAGTTTTTGGGGGTTTATTCACTGAAGAGAGTTTAAAAAGCACACCTAAAATGAAATGCATGGAGTATCAGGGGTAGAGCAGTGGGACAAATCAGACCTAACCTTACATAATTGATTCATACCCTGATCATCAGAGCACAGCTGAGATGGCTTTTACTTCCCATTCCTCCTCAGTTCCATACTTCTTAAAGCTAAAAAAACCCAAAACAATCACCCCCCTACCTGAATTTCTGACCAGAAGAACAGATACAAAGCAGGAGAAATGCCACACTCTGGAAATGAAGCAGTTCTTTCAGCAGCAGAGCTGGAAAAGCCAAGATGCCCCAGCCTTGTGTCCCAGCTGAAGGTTATTTTGTGATTGGGCACCTCAAATGTCCCTCCAAGGGACTTAACAACCTGCAGCTGGTGCAGCCCAATCCCCCCAAGCTTCAGACCTTCACAGAGTTCTCAGAAATCCGCTGTCTGAGGGACTGCTGCTTCTGCATTCAGTTTGGTGGAGAACAGGTAGTGTGTTCAAAATTAATCAGGACCACAGGAATAGTGTGATTCTATAAATCTCAGCTTGTTAATAAACTCAGGGATAAGTAGCACCAGTTCTGCTATGGAGCCTTCTAATTCCAAACCCAATGTATTTTCCAAAATTCTTAACCTATTTGTAAGATGTGTGAAACTAAAGCTGTAAAAAATAATGGATTGATTAAGGCTCTAAGAGGTATTTGTAGGCACATAACATTGCAAGGGACTTCCCAGGTCACAGTATTTGCATTCTACTATCAGAAACAATATATTAAATAATTTCTTTCCGAACAAATACATCTCTGGCTTAAAATGAGTTTTCTTTTTCATATCCTCCCTTAAATAACATCAGAATTAGGGTATTTTTTTTAATTTTCAGCTTAATTCATTAAAGACTCCATCCAGTGGCCATTTAGATGAAACACTTCAGATTGTGTAGCATAAATTTTTATATCCTCAACTTTTTCTTTCTCTTCACCAACACAGTGATCCAGAGGCTGTTTTTAGACAAATTCATTGGTTGAAATCTCTCCTTTCGCTAATGCCATACTCAAGGGCAAATCCAAATATTCCAAGGGTAACTTTTTCTGTAATTACTCTTCCTTGGTGAATTACAGGGATCTGTAATATCACCGCTGGCTTTAAACAGGGTCTGTAGATTACTTCTTGTGTTGCAATGCCCGGAAGAGCCTGTGAGTATGTCTTTGGGGCTGGGTAATGGGGAACACAAGACAGTTTATAATGAAAACAGCGGATGTTAATCTTTTCAGCCACTTAAATCCAGGGAAATCAAAAGCAAATGTCTTCCTGCCATAGCATCCCAAAACCCAACCCCAAATACTTGGATCTTAATGCCTGCTGGGATGTTTTCTGCTAACCGTCCATTAGATTTCTTACAATATTCCATACAACATTCCCCACAGGCTGGATTGATTTCTTCCATGGCTTAACTTGTTTTTGCCAAAGTCTCTCTCAGTTTAGCATTGGCCTCCTGCCTAATGAAACAACCTTTCCTTATGCCAAAACTGTCATCTTCAGTTGCACGAGATGCATCTCACTCACAAACATGTGTAATGAGCCCAACGTTTCATGCCCAAAGAGCTGCTCTTTTAACATGATCATGAGCAAAACTTACACAGGCACAGGAGTGGTCGGTACCTTGGGTGGGAGGGGAATCATTCTCATGAAAGATTTGTTCCTTTTCTATTTAAATACACCTTTTGAAAAGAAAACCCTGATTATGAGGACACGAAAGCAGCTGTATTTAGCCACAGACAGCAGTGAGACATGTAAGACTCGCTCTGAACTGAAGTGAAAGCTTCACTCTCACTCCATGTGAAGTCATCATTTCATGATCACATGCACCACAACCTTGGCTCTCATCACACAGATTGGTGTCTAAATATAAGAATCTGATAACCTTGGTAAGTTATCAAGTATTGCTAATGACTGAAAAAATAAATAAACCTCCTGCCTCTATTTTCCTGCCGTAATGTCAGACACAGCTGAAACAAAAATACCTGTGTCAGAAGCTGCTCTTGGGTCAGGTTATTGATCCAGCGAGTGTATCGTTCCGTAGAGTCCTGTGGCTCTCTTCTGACTTGGCAACCAACAATCTAGAGCACAAGGAGGTAAATCCCACAGTGAAAACTGCTGCACACTCACATGACAACAAGATCATAAAACGAACAAGTCCAAGAATTAAGATCATCTATACAGTCCTCATTACCCCCCTTTCAAATTCATAATATAACATGGAACAGTTGCTCTGCTCAAATGTTAACTGGTTACAGGCTCTAAGGGCCTTTGGAAAACTAACATTGAGAAGCGTCTTTCCAATAACTTTATTCTTGGGAATAGTTGAACCATTTTGGTTGAAATTTTCAGAGGACTGTCATCCAAAGGCAGACATCTAAAATGCAAAATTTCAACCAAAATAGTTAAAGTTTGACAAGTGAAAAAACTGGAAGTTGAATAACACCAGACAATAAGCCGTAAGCTACAATACCACACATTACTTTTAATTCATACAAAACAAAATAAAAATGCCCTAAACTGTATGTGTCTCATTCAAGGTGGAACAAAGTAGACGCCCAGTTTTGATTTGGTCGCTGAAGCACTTTATACCCATTGGAGCAACATTTTCTTCCCTAATACTGTTCTGTACCTGTGTGGATTAAATATCAATTTTAATATTCTGAGCACCAACTGGCATAATAAACAGCTTCCAATATGCAGCAACCAGAATCTTAGAGGATTTCATATTACCTATAACTACATGGACACATACAGAGAGAGCACAAGGAGTAATGGGTTCAAACTGGAAGAGGGGAAATTTAACTTCGAAATTCTTCTCTGCGAGGGTGGGCAGGCCCTGGCACAGGGTGCCCAGAGAAGCTGTGGCTGCCCCGTCCCTGGAAGTGGCCAAGGCCAGGTTGGATGAGGCTTGGAGCAACCTGGGCTGGTGGAAGATGTCCCTGACCATGGCAGGGGTGGGACTGGATGAGCTTTAAGGTCCCTTCCAACCCAAGCCATTGTGTGATTCCATGATTCTGTATTAATGCAATTTCATATAAACACTAAACTGTTTACAGGGTACCACAGGACATAATTATATATGCAAAGTAGCTGATACTGTTTTATACTGACTACTGCACTCCATCCTACTACAACTATCTCTTTCTCCTAGAGATTTTGCCGGTGCTTCCCACTGAGGATGTGTTCACTCCCTGAGGACTAACACCACACTGCAGGTATTAGTGTCTCTGAGCACTCATTTCACAAAACCAAAGTCTGTTCAAGAACAGGTGGAAAACTTCCTTGGTTTTATTTTCCACCCTATGGAATGAAGTGCATACACTGAGCACAGCAAGTGTAAATCTGGCGGGTATCTGTATTTACAGTTGGGAGGAGTCAGGCCAGAATTCTGAATACTTTTGATGTGGGAACACAAACACCACGAGGAGATCTTGCTGGGGGACTGCTGGCAATGGAACATCACCATTTAGAGTGTGATTTAATACAAGCAAAGTAACAACCACGGGGGAAAAAAAAGAACGGAAAATTTGCTCATCCCATAAGAACAAACCAGAATGTCTCTGAACTATGAAATTTTTCCTCCATGACAAATTATTCTGGATAACTTCAGTCCTTATCCTAACTTAATCCTCAATACAGCTGGGTAATACTAAGACATTTTCAGAAGGTTAACCTAATATTCTTTTAAACTGAATATCAATTAGAAGAGTTCATAGGGACGTCTTTAGGGGAGGCATTCCACAGAGATAAAAACTTGAGACAGAAGCTGTGTCAGATGTACATATATCCGTTCTGTGGGCATGATTTTTATTTAAGAATAGAACTATATACAGAACTCATTCATTATCTACACAATAGGATATTTTGATACATACTTAGCAATCCTATACTTGTTTCATATATGGAAATAAAAAAAAGAGAGGAAAAATATACTTAATACATTACTAAAATGTCTTCCATAATAGTGACTTTAAATTCGCTTTTCCTTAAAATTACCTAAATGTGCTATGTACACACACAACTAAAGTATTTCTTTCCAGAAGGCTTTTTAATTAATCCTAAAATCTGTTCTTCTACAAACAAGTTGAATTGCTGTCACTACTCCTCCTCCTCCTTCAAAAAACCAAACCTACCCAACAACCTGGCAACTCCTTTCTTTACAATGGCTGGTGTTCCTCATGGTCTTTCATGGGATTTCCATGGATGTACCAAACCCATCAGTAGGACACGTAAAAGAAAGACTCTCCCTCCTGCAGAAGGTGGTATAACAAAGCATCATTTCCCCACCTTCTTTATTTATAAGGCATCATCAATGTTTTTTACTTTTGATCTCGTAACACAACAGGGAAACAGCTACAAACACATAACAAAGTCACCATGCTGGGAGAGGCGAAATGTTCGTACTCCCCTCTGCCCCGAGACCTCCTGCTTTCTTTTCATGTTCAGAACTAGCACCACTCAGGACCACTTTTACCATTATCTTAAGGAGCTTTGTTTTACAGACAACTATGCAATCAAATTTATTTTTAGATCCAGGGCCAAACAAATTCCACACTTTCCTGCTCTTTAGCTGTACTATTTCTCTCCCAATGGGACTCTGACTCCTGACAGGGATTTTTGATTTATGGTTGCAAGATAACCACCAGCCTGAGCCTTTGATACTGCGTCAGTAAAGCTCATGTAACAAGCTTCTTTCATACAATGAAAATCAGATTATTTAGAGTACAAACAGCTTCCTCCAGCTCCCCTGTGTAAGGTGTGGCAGCACAAACAACTGCACACTGATCTCCATTTCCTCCCTGTCTGACAGAGCTTTTATATTCACTTCACTGAACATTTCTACATAGCTTCTAAACCGAAGGGAAAGGTTTCTCACTGTTGCTTCTTTCACAACTTTTAAAATGCTTTGATAAAAATCTTTCTGACCTATTTTACACCCATTCAGATGCTCCATAAAGTACAAGAAACTCCATATTAGAAATACTCCTTTCAGTATTTTGAGTATGTGTTTTATGCAAAAATAGCATTCACCCAAGTTTCAAGTTTTTGATCTAATTAGACAAGTTTATTTTAATTATTACAAATGCTATCTGTATACTGGCCTATACCTGTACCTAGATCAAACTATGTGATACATACAAGTGCAATACACTTCTTATTCTCACTGGAAACTTGTGAAATGTAGTATTAATATTCCTTGTATAGGAGGCAGTAACATGACCCATGAACCAAAAATGTACAGCATTTCATGGAAAAGTAAAACTCCTCAGGAGAGAAAATAATGACAATCTTTCGGCTACAAAAGCAGATGAGGTAATTTGTTTTCTCAACAGACAACTACTTTTTTAATATATTAAAGGCAACTTAGAGCTCATCGAGCTATTTATTTAATTGCAATCAGCATTGGCCTTTTTGGGAAAAAACACGAAAGAATTTACACTTTGAGGCAGCAAGAGACAGTGATAGGAAAGAACAGTAAGAGCATAAAATAGTGGGTTTGTCTTCACTGCCAACAAATAGATTTGTTGAAAGGCCATACATGTAAATTTAAAAAATATAAACAGTTTAAAATGAGTTTTGTGGGAAGAAGCAGCCAAATTCAAAGATCCAGCCTATGGCCCTGCAGTCCTGCCTGGCTCCAGTTACGCTTGACCAAAGGACGTCCAGGATCTGCCAGTCCTGCCTAGATGGTCTCAGGCAGCCCAAGGTGTCAAAAAGCATTACAGGTCTGTGTTCAAGCACCTCAATCTCTCTTCTCTGAGAACTCTCCCCTTGACATAACTAGGAGTGGAGTTAATGAGTCGTATCTAAATGAGATTATCAGAATCAATAGCACAGTTACGTACTTTATGCCACTACATTTAAAACATTTTCAGCAGTTAGAGAACGATAAAGCCAATCCAATATAACTATGACACACTTAAAGCAGTGCAAATAACAATATAAAATAAGGCTCTCCATGGAACAGCTACTCTAAGTTGGGCACAGAGCCCTGGGTTAGCCATGAGAAATATAAAGGAGCACATTCAATAGCTGGGTGTTCCATACAAAGCTCAGAGGAACCAGGCAGGATTACTAAACACACCACCAAACTGTGCCATGAGCACATACAGTTCTGGAGTCACAGAACTGTCCCATTGAAGCACCAGAGGGTTTCAGTCCCACACCTGATGTTACAAACCCCAGCACTGCAGACCCGGCAGTAGGGCTTGTTTTTAAATGCAATATTCAGGTAGAGATGTTTCTTCTCCTCATCATTTTAGGGGTTTACGTCTTTCTTTGCAGATATAAATGGAAAAGGAAGGGGGTGAGAGGAAACAAAGTTTAAATGAGTCGACAGTAATTAAACCCAACACACTTTCTGCAAATGTGGCATTTTTGGGGTTTTTAATCACTACAACTTCCTTTACCACAATCTTTCTTATTCAGGAGGCAGCCCATAGGTCAGAGCCCTTCCGCTGTACTAACGAGGAAACGAGGATGAAAAATGAATTGGCCTCCATTTTATCCCAATATTTTCCATCCTTGTTTTATAAAAAGAGGAAATGAACAAAGACAGGCAAACACATCAACTCCCCACAAGGTAGTTGGCACTCAGTGAACAAATATACATGGGAGTTCTTCATATGAGATGTCTTTTTTTTAAGGAAATTCATTTTATAAAGTTTTTTTTTAATTAATGAACCAATACTGATATTGAAACAGATACTGAAAAATATGCTTTTTAGCATGAAAAAAATCAATAGTTTTCCTATATAAAATAAATGCAACTTTCAAAGGTTATATAAAGTACAAAACTTTCTTCTACATTCTGAGGAAGAATGTGCAGGGTTGAGTTTCACATTAGAAATATGACAGAATGATGGAAACCTCCTAGAAGAGAAAGGAATTAACCACTTAGTGAGCTTTAATTAGAACTACCATAACATCTGATTCTAGATAATGTTCTGTAAGAAAGACTATTCAAATAACAACTAATCTAGGAAGGATTATCTCTAGGACATGACACCTTTTTGCCCAATATGCCTCTTTATGGGTGCCCACAGAAGGAAAAATCCTAAACTAAACTTAATAAGAGTTATTTACGTTATCCTGAATGTATAGGAACAGCTTGAGTTAATTATGACTACATCTTGATGTGTAAAGGAAAGGTAGATGTCACCTCTGCTGTCCCCAAACACTACTTCTATTATTTTTGCTGTAGTAATTTCCACACAGTAATTTCCTTTAAGAAGGATTTTGTGATCATCATTTAATGCAATCAAAAAGGAAAAAAAACTCAAGGAATGTTTTCATGTGGTTAAAATCTTTCCAAACTTATACACCGGGGGAGGAAGGCAGTAAAATGTATTTCCTGTCCCTTTCATTTCCAAGGGAGGAAACTCTTCTTCCAAACATGACACCTGTGAGGTAATTTGCTTAGGTGTACATATACAAAACACACCCTGGTGTATTTAAAGCATGTCTTAAAAATAATAAAACATGTTGATAGTGCTGGCTCCCCGGAGAATCCTTCGGGTCACATGAATATCCATTTCCACAGATGTTCTTATCTTGGAGCAATCCCTGTTTAAGAACACCTGCTAAACGTTCTGCTTGACGCTGGTTCAAGTCCAAAGTGCACAAAAGGATGTTTCATGTTTACTTTCAGCACATAAAAAGAGAGGGATTAAAAGCCAAGGAAGTCTAAATTTTCTTAGTGAATTTACATGAAAAACAAGAAGTCAGGGTGGAGCAATGAGAATGAGCCCATCACAACACAGGAACATTGAAAAGGGTGTTGGCGCTGGTGTGAAATCATGAAGCATGAATGTGGCATTTTTTTGAAAGACTCCAAGTAAGAAGAGATATTCCAGTAAACCTGTTGATAATACAGCAAACTCAATGAGTTTCAGAAGTCCTTTTTGAAGGAAAATGAGTAAGGCAAATATATTGCTAACAAGCTTAGGTAAGCAAAAGCCCCAAGCCTCAGAAGCTCTCGTTCAAAATCTGCCACCTCGGGATAAACAAGATCCAAGGACTCAACCTCTGGATTAAGGCAAGTGCACATGCCACTGGAATTTGATGCAAATTAAATAAGTTCTTCAGATGCTGCCAAGATGCTTGTGGAACCTCCACATAAGGCTTCAAACAGTCAAAAAAAAGCAGTGTGTTTGCACAATTTATATTTTAAACCCTATTTCTCCTGTCTGTAGCTCTAAAAATTATGATTGGATTATAACAGTTATCACCACAGCAGGATGTCTGAACACAAGGAGGAGGGGATCTTGACTTTCCAACATTTTATGCTTCAGACATAGTTTGAAAAATTAAATATGCTGCAAGGATACATTACAAGCATGAATATCAATTCATGAATATCAAACTTCAGCAATCACAGTCGTTTGATGGGGTGCATTGGCATGTGGGGGCCATCTTAAACACAAATTTAATTACACAGTGGTGTAAGTTGGGATGTTTCCCATTTGGGATATTTGATTAAATGTAGAACAGACTTAGACTGACACTGAGACTTTGAAAACGCGCTGTGGTTTTTCAGAAATACCAAATTAAAATGCATCTTTAAGGAAGCTGCCTAATAAACAGCAAAGACACAGTTGAGTTCCAGCAGAGCTGGGTGAAAGACACGGAAAGGCCCAGCTAATGAAAACATCAGACTCTCACAATGTCAAAGAAAGAATTCTCATATTTTTCAGTGCAGAAAAAGAAAAGGGATCCTATTTTTTCCTCACAAACTTATTCCACTGTCACTGCTGCAGAACAAAACCTTCACACAACTGCTGCTCTACCCTCCACAGCAAAAGAAAACTAGTGAAATATTACAAGTAATTTTTTTAAATACTCAGTGACAATTTCCTGAATTCATACCTATAAATTTTTTTAGAGCTATACTGGATAGCCTTAATTTGGAGTTACATTCTGCACAAGCTGGAGTAAAGTGTTAAAGGCTTGGTAGTTTGATTACAGTGTGCAGCCCAAGGGGGCTGAATATAAAAGGTTCTGCTGGCCAGAATAGTTCAGACCAGTTAATGAAAACAGTTCTCTGGACATTTTTTTCTCCTACATCAAAACTAAACTGATGTTGGACAACCAACAACTATATTTATTCACCTCAGGAATGTAATCTCATTTTCCCTTCTGCCTATACCAAAGATGGACTAGAGCCTCTTCGGATCTGCTAACAGGGTTATACAGCCACACTTGATTTATTCATCATTCAGAACATGACAGTACTCAATTAATGTCTCTTTTATAGCTGTTGTATGAATTAATGCTCAGATTCAAGCTAAACTCCAGAGGCACTGCTTCCTGGGACGTGCCTGGGCAACACGCACTGCTGCGTCTCAAAGCTGCTGAGCAAGGGAGTCAGGAGAGCTGATGCAAATTAACTGAGGAGAAACAAAGATTATTTCTGTCCTACACGATGAAGATTTTAATCAACTTCATGTCCAAAATAAAACCATTTATCAAAATAAAATCTGCTAAGCCACAAGTGGAAGACAAAACAATCGAAGGGAGTTTGGTAAAACCTGGATTTCAGTGCAAGACACAATGAGCGAAGATCACCAACAACCACCGAGTTGTTGCACACAGGAAGGGTGCAACTGAAATGGAGGGCACAGAGTAATATTCAGCATTATGTAGTTACGTTTAATGGCAGGTTAATAAAACTTCACAGAAGCTTATTGTCTTTTCACACTACAAAATTACACACAAGAAGCTACTTACCTGCTTTTGCAGTCCAGACTAAAACACTGCCTAATTTAAGGAGAGAAAAGATAATGAAATCCCTCAGGAATATTGGCTACAGAACAATGTTTTCCACCACTTCCTTTTAACAGCAGACAAGGGATGGCAAAGCCATTCTTGGAGGCAGGTCTGCACCTTCTCCCTCCCAAACCAAGCCCACAGATACACTCTAATACAGCACATTTTTTCCCCTGCACAATGTCATACCATGATCCAAATACACTGAAGAGTTCTTGAAAACAGTCAGACTTCAGGACACTTCTGAATGAATTTATGGAGGGTTATGGAAACTCCACTAGAATAGCAGAACATCCAATCAACTGTTCCTGTGCATGGGTTCCAGTTTAAAAAAACAAAAGGTGCAATTATATGAAAATCCATAGAAGTTCTAATTCTAATTGTTCTGTGTAACAAAAGACTATTTTAAGAACAAGACATCAGTGCAGGAGATATGGACTGTCCCAGTTTTGCCAGCTCCAACCATATAAACAAGGCTCCCTTGTTCCTTAGATAGAACAAATCCATGTCTAAGTGCAATGTAATTACAAGAGTGCTTAATTACTATTTTGACTCCCAAGAGAACATACATAAGAGGAAGCACTACATGTAGTCTGGAAGGCAACCTGTTATTTTCAGGACAACTTTAACATCAGATTAATAAGAAGATACAGCAAACAAAAGGCTTTAAGATATTTCAGAAGTGACCAAACCCCACTGGTATGTGGAACATAAAAATCACTACGAAACAGCCACTGTTGACTGCCAATGGCCCACTTTATTTTTCTTCACATTTTTATTTTTCATCATGAAACAGCCTGGCCTGGCACAAGACAATAAAAACAATCTCCTGCCTTTAGTCCAGCCTTGGGACAACAAGCAGGAAAAAACCCCCACACATTAATGTGATATATTATGGCACAACTGCTTGGAACAGGCAGAACAGAAAGTTTCTGGTGTACAAGGCACTGTTCTCGAGAGTGATGCTGCCCTAGAATCCCACCACAGGAATGTCTGCACGTGCAGTCACACACCTGACATGAGACGGAAACGGTTGTCTGGATGTTTTTTCCCCTAGTTGGGTACACAATGTCTTAACTCAGCAAAATCAACCACTTGGAATACACAATTTACATCCAGTGCTCTTTGGTGTACAGAATAACCCTGTGCACACACTGACTGAGAGAACTGCTCTGACATGCAAGGCAGGGCATGGGAACCGGTCCAGACCACCTAGAATTCCCTCTCTCCCCACCTCCAAGGACAAGAGGCAGATCTCAAATATGGAACTCACGGAGAGGTGATGGAAGAATGTCAATTGACCTTTTTGTGCTCAGAACAAAACAAAACCCGATGTCTGTTAAGGCATTTCCTCAGAACTGCTCTTGTGGATTAACTCTTACAAAAAAATCTGTGTACTGCCAGTGCAAAAATAGTTGAAATATTGGCAGTCTTTAAATCAGATCTCATTATCACGACAGCCATGTAAACACTCAGAATGCTGATCTCAAGAGTTCTGTTCCACCTCAATGTTCCACCTTCATGTAACACTAAAAGTGCTTTTTAATGAAACCTGTAGGAGGGAATCCACTCACTTTTTCTGTTGCTACTAGAAGTAAATCTTTACTTGCAATTTCAGATATTGATATAAATTCCTAAGGTTGAAGGTAAAAAGACTGACATAATCAAGAATCAACTGAATTTGATCATTTTAGCCACAAAAAACAGTGAAATGATTCAAACTAGTGCTCAATAAGCAATAAAGGGAAGGAAAGTCAGGGAAAGGGGAAAAACAGTCTTTGTACTTTCTAACATGGAACAGAAACATGTGGCAGGTGCAGACAAGTAGAATAGCACAGGGTGCAGTGACACTACAAAATTCATTTATCTATTAGATTATAACTTTCAAAATAATAAAAAAAAAATGTGTCAAAAGACAAAAAACCCTCCAAACCAATAATTTCTAAATGTACTTAATTTGTGAGGTTCGGAGGGGTGGGAGAGAAACAGCTGATGCCTTTGGCCTGGTTTTGTGCCTTAGGGAAAGGACTAGCTCATTTCTCCAGTTGCAGTGTTTGTTTCCAGCTCTCCCAGAGGCAGCTGAGCAGGTCTGGGAGCCCCCAGAGCCAGGCACTGTCTGAGTGCACCCCAATCAACTATCTCAGAGTCACATTAACCATCAAAGAGATGCATAATTCAGGCAGTTGCTTAACACAGGCAGATAAAACAGGAGATAAAAATGGCCTTAGGCACTGCACCTCTTGCCCAAAATCCAAGCTGCAGAATATGCCAAAAATCTGTTTTAGAGATGCAAAATAGTGAGAATTTCTCATTGAAGAAATGCAAATGGTTCAGTGTTCTCTCACATGCCCAGGAATCCTACAGGTTTGAGACAGAGGCTGTAATTTCACAACAAAAAGAAAGGTGTTCATTGTGACACTGGTACTGATTCACCTCTTATTCAGGGAGTGAAAACAAAAGGAAATAATGTTCTTTATTTCCATTGCCCACATTCTGATTCCAGCTGTTGTTTCCTCCCTAAGGTGAGAGACAGTGAGGAAAGGCATAGCTATTTTACAAGCAATTCTCCAGAAAGAAAGAGATAAAAACTTGAAGTAACACACTGTTCCTGTGCAGAGTCATATTGTGAGGGAACATCTTCTCAAATAAAGAGTGGAGAGAGAAAGAATAAAGTTACAACAAGCCCAGCAGACAACAGAATGTTCCCAAATACTCAGTATGGCTCCAAGTCAGATGAGAAAGTCGACGGATGCTGAGTGTGAAAAATACATCTCATTTTGGAAGCCTTTTCTTCTTCCAGTATTTAGAGTCCTTAGGGAAAAGAAAAACTTGGAAGAGTATCCCAAGTGCTGCACCACTCTTGAAAGCCTCCCTAACAGCGCAGTGGCTTGGGAAGGCTGGCTGGGTACTGATGGATCTCAGGGATGAGGCACATCCCAGGGAAGCTCTTTCATGCTCCTCACACTCTCCAAGAGTGTTCTCAGATGACACCCAGTGATTTTCCCTTGTCATGCCCAAAGCAGGGCCTGATGGAAGCACCAAGCAAGGAGACAGCCAGGGAGCAGGTGCTGTGAACAACCCCCTCTCTCCTTGAAACAAAAACCTTTGGGAGTTCTTAGAGTTGGATGCCCTCCAGAAGAACACAGGAATATGTAAAATAAGATACGAATGCCTGATTTTTTCAGAATTAAGGGAAAGGGGATCTTGGATCTTCCCACTCCTTAGCTGCCAACAAAGCAAACATGATTTGTGCTTGGTAAATAAGCAACGCCTGGATTACCCTGGATAAGTGGGAGAGATGCTGCTTTTAGGGATAAAATAAAACCAGCATGAGAAATTTTGGTAGCAGTTGTTCATTCTCGAGTGAAAAAGTCCTTCCTTTTCCAATTATAGCACAGGCCATTTGAAGCAAAGGCAGAAGTGCACTGGGCAATCAGTACCAGAAGGTGACATTATCAATAGACAGGATGATGTCCCTAAGTTTTCCAGTGGCTAAAAGCAGGGATTCACACCGAGCTAGATATTTCTTAAGCAGAACTTAGGAAATTTTAGAGTAAATATGCAAAGTCTAAAAAACTTGTGTCTTCTGAGAATGTCTATTTATAGAATTCTTGTGAATAAGACTTGGAGATGACGTGAAATAATCACCAGAGGACAAGATGACAGCAGACCTGGAGAGCTGCTTTTAAGAAAAAGCAGTGTATTAGTGATTTGTCCCTTGAGATCCCAAATCCTCCGTTCCGAACTTACCAAGGACGGAACAGTTCCACCCTACAACATTTTTTTGTAAAAGTCCTCCAGATAAGAGCAGCTTAAAGAGAATAGAAATTAACTTGCTCTTTAAAGCATTGATTAAGTAATCTGTGATACGGAAATGAGACACAAAGGGAGGGGCTGCTGCAGGGTTCCCCCAGTCATGTCCCAGTACCTGACCCTGGGTTTTTCTTGCTTTTTCACAGATGGAGACACACATTTCTTTGAAGAACAACTTGTTGGGGAGTATCCCAGAAGCACCTGACACCTTTGGTTCTGCTGTTTAGTAACCAGCCTTCAAGTCAGGGTAAGGCAACTCGTACTTCAGAGTAACAGGAAAGAGGAAGAGCCTCAGGGATTAGTCTGGATCTGGGAGATTTGGTGGAGAGAGCTGGAGACTTTTCCCTGTATATCCATAGCAGTAACAATACTAGACTGAAGCCTCTAATATTAGAGCCCAGTCTTCAAATCTGACTCCGAGTAAGAATCAGCAGGGCCAGGATGAGGAATAAAATGCCTGAAAATACACTGATACTACAGAAAGTCAAAAATCCAGGTCAGAAGAAGTTGCAAAACAGTGGAAAGTCCAAGTCTGCAAATTAGAATTTCAGGAACAACCCAAAAAAGCTCACGGCTTCACGGGCATTTCTCAAGCTTCTGCTTTTGTTTTGCCTTTTGTTTTTTTTTTTGCCCCTCCGCCTACTCTGCCTTATCAGACTGACCAAAGCTATGGCCACAACTTCAAATATAGAACAAAACACTCAAACATGCTCGACCATCTTTCAAGGCCAGAAAACTGAATGGCACAATTATTCTGAGGGCAGCTGAGATCAATCTTTTAAGAACAGCAGTCCACCCTGACAGTGGTTAGCAGATTTGTGACCAGAAGGTCAACTTTTCTCAAAGTTGTGTCTGAACTTTAGAGGGGCTCTGGACCAAACTGACCTATTTGTTCATTAGAAAGAGCAGGATATGTTTCCCTCCCTCCTTCAGCCCTTTGAATTAGAGTTCTGTAAAATACAACAAGAAGGTTATACCTCATATAGGTATTACAAACGTTTTCTATACCTGACACATGGAAAAGGTACTGGCTCTGGCCAGTTCATCTTCCCCAGGACAGCCCTCCCAGTGCTGTGTGGTGGTAACTGGAGAGGTGCTGGTAACACACTGGTGTTCAGGCTCCTGCTGGGCAGTGCCCCCACAGCAGGGATGTCTCTCCAACATCCCCCTTCTCCAGCAGGCTGGGCTGGGGAGGTGACACAGTCAGGACAGCCAGCCCAAACTGACCTAAGGGGGACATTCCTTTGCTTTTAATAAATTCCCTTTATCTTGATCCAGCAGTTTTTTCCATGGTGTTTTACCCACTGCCCATCCTGCTGAGGGGAGTGACAGAGGCCAGCCAAGGTGAGCCCACCACAAGTGCTGCAACAGGACTGTGTTTAGATGAGTTTAGAACACGAGAATAACGACTCTGTGTTGCTCAGAACAGATTCTGAAGACTTACTCTTCAGTTTACTCAGGCCCTCTTTATTACTCATTTGATTGCCATTTAATGAATGTTGTTGGGCATTAAATTATAACAGAACATAAACAAACCAGTTGAAGTGTTTTCTAAATAGACTACAAACTGTTTAATTGAATTTAGTCTAATTAAAAAAAGTCTTCACATACAGCTACAGAAGCCACATAAGCTAGAAATATGATAGCTCTTAACATAATTTCCATAAAACAAGCTTTCTGGATCAACTTGCCTCTCCAGTTTTTTGGCATTTGACTACAGAATTACATTAACTGATTGATATCAGAACAAAAACAACTTCCCATTTATCACTGTATTATGTTCATAATGTGAATTAGGTTAACTGCTACTCAGGTACCACCAAAACTCTAATTTAAGAAATTACCTTCTAAGGATTATCAGATTTCAGAAGAGCCCTACTACAGGTGGTGTGATGAGCAGGTTCACATCCCACCACCAAGCAGCAGGTTGTTTGGCAGACATTCCTCAGCTGAAATGACTGCAATCAACTCTACTTTGAAGCAAGAATGTTTTGGAGGAAAAGTTCAAAAGGTGTTTAATTCCCAGACAGTGATAATCCTAAAAGTGTCTGTTTTGTTCAGAGACCTACAGGAAATACCTCCTTGACAGATCAAGTCAATTGACCTTCCCTTTCCAAAAACCTCTTGCACATTGAAATAACTGTCACGAAAGAAAATGTCAGAGATGTGAAAACAATAAGGCTGATTTTGCTGAACATGGCTGATAGGAATACAAACTCAGTTTTCAAGTTTATAAAGGAATATCTATGTCAATAACATGGATAATAAAGGAATTGTCATAACAGATTATTTATATCTATATATATACACAGGAAAGTAGAACATATTCACAAACTCTCTCTAAGAATATTGACCCTAATCCAAAAAAAGTTATTTAAAATCAAAATCACATAGATCAGAAAACAACTATCTCACAAAGTATTTCCAAGAGTTTATTTCACAGGAGTAAAGAATGGCATGCTAATAACATTTCCTTTCGCAGGCAGACATAGGGAGAAACATCAGCTGAACTGTAGGCCAGCTTTTCAGTGATAACAACCCATACATTCCTTATGATTTACAGTTTTTTAAACATTAAAACCAGATAAACCATGGTGTAGCCAATCCTTTCCAGCTTTTCACATGACTTAGGCTACATAAAAGGGCATTCTCCTTTAGATTACAGACATTAGCCAAACCTGGATACTCATTTGCAGAAGAGTATCACTGTTATAATGAGATCTGGTTTTCTGAACAGAGGAAATAAAAGGAAGAAAAGGAGTTCAATCAAAGCTCCTATTCAGTGCAAGGATTAAAAATAAAGGAAAAGAATACACTAGTTATTGCTTTGCCTCCACCAGCCCTACTGTGAAATTTTCATATCCTTTTAAAGATGTATCCGGAACTCTGTAAAAGAAAAACCCACAAATACCCACAAGAAAAAAGTACTCACACTGTTTGGGTGTTGAATGGCAACTTGGTGCTGCAGCCTAACCCGCTGTGGCATCATCACATCATCCTGGAATAAATAGCACACTGTTACTGAACATAAAAAGGGTCCCAGTACAGTCCTGACACACATTAGAATATGCTACTAAATTAACATCATTTTCCTGGCTCACAGTCAGAAATGCAAATGGAACAGATATTAAGAGTCTTCCCACTTTTCCTGGATCAAACTCTGCGCTGTTCAAGCTGGAAGTGATCAAACCTACGGCACTGGGACCTCAACACACATCGACAGCACCCACATTTTTATCTCCCAAAAAGCCACCAACTCTTGCACAACTGGCAGTGTGAGGACAAGGAATTAACCTGGATTCAAACCTCAGCAATAGGAGGAAATGTTCTCTCTAGCCTGGCTGTACCTTGTTAAATTGATAATGAAAAGCCTTCAGTGTCTACACCTAGAAATCTGTCATCTTTCACGAGCACAAAAACTGGTACTTGTGAAATGACAAAATTCTAGACAAAAAGGAAAAAAGGAAAGTACCCACAGTCACAAAATGCATCAGCGTTGACACTGGCTTTAAAACTCACCACTTAGATTTAGATTTCATGGTAATATTTCTTCCACTTGTAGCATAAAGATCTGTTTTACTTGCATACAAAACGACAGGTTTGTGAAGAGTTAGTAACCTTGCACTCCTCCCTGGACAGCCAGGAGAGATCCCTTTCAAAATTCTATTATTTCCTGTTCAAAATTAAATCCTTTCTAGACCATGATTTTACACTCTATAAAAACTGTAGCACAAATTCTCTTCCCTAAATTTAGCCTTCTAAGGTTTCTAACTCTGTTGTTTTCCATTTGGGTGCCCTATTTCCTCCCTTTTAAAGGATCAGACTTCCTTAGATGCTGGTTAAAGCTAACAGGGCTTATTTCTTCTCAGAATATTTCCAAATAACCTTATCAGGCAAACATAATTCAAAGGAGCCCTGAATTTCTGCTCTACAGCCACTCTTTTAACAGTTTCTCACACTGAAATAATTTAAGGAAATTCCTACCAAAGCCAAAAACCCCAATATGGAATTTCCAACAACTTTCTCATTAAAACTTTCCTTCAAATCAACGGCAACAAAAAAATATGTTGGTGCTTAAATACCTCAAGCTTAAAGAGTTGAATGACCTTGCTATAAAGGTGCCACTATAGTTTTATCAAAACAACTCATGATGAAAAAGGGTTTTAGAAGTAGATCCAACTATTTAATACAATTCAAGGTTAAAGATAAAACGAATGAATAATAAAACTGACCCTTACCACGTGCAAGTTTATAAAAGATGGAAAGAATACACTGGCAAAGGCATTTTTCTGTATTTTGCATTTAAGATATATTTAGTAATAAGCATGACAGCTGTTACTGATTTGGAAAGTCAACAGAGTGAAAAAACTCCTCTGATTTCTCAACCTCTCTACATGACTTACTTTAAAACTAAAACGCTCTTATTTACCATCTAACCCACTTTATCAATAAGGCACCAGAATTCCTGTATTTATCAAGCAAATGTTCCAATAAAACTACCCTGTTTCCCATAAGAAGAACCACAATCCTGTTTCTTTATGACAAATACAAAGCTGATTTTTATGAATTAAAACCTGGTTTTCATATAAGCAATAGAAGTATTTTAACTGAGCCTTGTTCACTCCTTTACAAGTAACTAAAGATTCTTAGATGTCTTCTTGTTAAATATGAAAAAAAAGAGAGAATTAAAAAGAAATTACCAAAAAGTAAGGAATTTCAATGCTTATAATATCTCTTACAAGACGTAACACATGATCCTGTGCTAAAAGATCCCACAGTTTATGATCCTGCACAACAGAGAGAAATGTAACAGAACTCATACACAAAGATGGAAAATAATCTACTTGATTTAAAAAGGTTAAATCAGCGTGGAAAGTATTCAAACCAAATTAAAATATCCTATTCACAAAAGAGGTCGGTGTCATGTTTCTGGAAGAAGACAATTTGACAATTCCTCTAACAAAATACTGTGTCTGCTCTTGGCAAAACACACATCTCCAGATTTGGGACCAGGGCTATCAGAGAGCATCAGTGTCCTGCAAACTCCAGCTAAAGAGGGGGCACTAGAACCACAGAAACTTCAAAACACCACTTTTTCTTAATACAGCTTTGTTCTCTAATGCTGGAAAACTCTTATCCTGAATGACCTTTTTTTTATTAATACTTCTGTCTTTTTTTTTTTATTAACAGCTTTACACACACTGCACTGCTGTACTGTTCTGTGATACTTCCAAGTTCATGAAAGGAGAAAGAAAGTGGGGGGGAAAGAATAACAGTTTTAAGACATAAAATCAAATAAAATAATACAGCGATTAGGCACTGAGAAAGAACAGCACAAAATACATATCACTCCCCAGACAAAACTGAGACACATCAGTCTTGGACTCAGCTTGGGCAACTATGAAAGAAAAGTACCTGCAAAACCCAACTTCACCAGATTTGTCGTTATTGGTGACTGGGCAGGCAACCACAAAGTGGAAAACAGGCTGTATTTATACTGAAATCATCTTAAGTAATCTGACTATATTTGAGACCAGTGTTTAAAAAACAAATTAAATTCTAATGAGCAAAACCAAAAGGATTGTACCACAAAATAAGAGCACTTTCAAATGTTTTTCAACTTTGGAGGCCACTGATAGGAGTGAGAGGCCCAACTATGCCCTGTGGACTACTAAGAAGTTAAAGTATTTTATCCAGCTGTCTTTTTTTGATACTGAATTCATAAAAAGTGTTGCCAGACTTCGGTTTCTGCAGTCAGAGTTTGGTTTTCTTATTTTGGTTTAAAACTGAGAGCAAAACCTCACCAATTAGACAAACACTTTCCAAATTATTTTTCACTCATGACATGTCAGACAGAAAAAAAAGGGGCCTATTTGAATGCGGCCAAAAAAGGGAAGTATATTTAGTTTGTTTCTGTCTCCTAGGTGAGAATTGGGAAGATAACAATGCTAGTACTGAGTTACATTGAATATATAATTTTTAAAAGAGTTTAACAGAAGTTTCCACTGAAATTCAGTTTTCTCTGCTCACAAGGAAGTCTCTAATGGTTGTCTCCTAGCAGACATACAGGCAGACTGGATGAGGAGAGATTTTCCCTGCTGAAAGAATGGAAATAACAAGTTTTAAATAAATGCTAGATAAATGAATGCCTTCCCTAATCATATACTTGCAATACTATAGCTAAGGAAGAATGACTGTAAATAAATCTATTTTCATGTGACCCCACTCACCAAACTTAGCAGAAAAATACAGAAAAGTCTCGGGTAACAGCAGGGTTTGCTGTCACCTAAATCTGTACATACATGCAATGCAAACAAAGCCAAACCAGCAGGTACACAGCAGGAAATAAAGCAAGTTGGAAACTACCCCAGACACCCAAAATAACCCAGAATTTATAGGAATTTTGTTCTTCGGCAGTGTCTGTTCTGAGCAGGAGAACAGTTTGCTGGAAGATGGGCAGTGAAGAGGAGTTTATGTGCCAGGGGCAGGAAGGCAGCAGTGATTTTGGGGGCAGCCCAGGGGCCATGACCCCCAGCACCTCCCAGCCTTCCCACCCCCATGTGCTCCTGTCCTGTCCCACCCATCCTCTGCAGACCTGCCCTGCTCCTCTGGAGCTCCACAGCCACAGATGTGCCAGACTGGAACAGCACAGCTCCCTCCAACCGCAGGCACCAGGCTTTATAAAAACACCCAATTTATACTGACCTAATTGTTTTGTTTCACTTGACTCATATGTTTAGTTGGAGAAAAGGAAAACTAAATCAACAGACTAGGCTTAAGGATACTACTCAAAGCTGTTGTTATTAAATTAATTTGGATAAATTCAAATGACAAGCACTCATTGGCCTCTTCAACTAGGCTGCCTGCACCACACTGAGCTCCACAGCGATAACTTCATGATTTTCCCTTAAAAGTGGAGCTTTCTGCACTTCAGAAAGTAAAACAAAATATACAACTCAATGTACAATACACATCTTTTTGCAGCCAAGGACAAGTTCACAGAAAATAAGACAGTAATTGTAGCTCAGTATTGAAGTGCTTTCTTAGGCCCACATTACAGACTCAGCATCATATGCTTGTCCAAATTTCCTTCCTATTTGGCCACCCCCCAAAAAAATAAAAATTAAGAGCTGATACAAAATCCACCCCCATAACAACAGCACCTTCTTTCTATTGCAGTTATTACATGTAGCAGATTACATGTCAAATACAACCAGCAGCAATACCAGGAGGAATGTTTCACTCACTGAGCATCTCCAAAGTCTTTCAATTCATCAAATGGTCACTCATTTATGCTGCACCTGCTCAGACTGTAGTGAAAAATCTTTCTTAGCTATTGTTCAGTTCAACAACTTGAACCAGGGAAATGAAAGGTCTGGGACCTCCAAAAAAACCAGGCCTGTCAACAGCAATACCCTGATCCCAGCCAATTCTCCAGGGGCAGGTTTTTAAAACAGCCCCACACTATCAAACTGATCAGAATCAGGCACTCTAATGGCACCCACAAGTCACCTGAGACTAATGATCAGTCAGTACTTTCAAGATCATAGGAAAAAAATATTACTTTTCTGTTTCTGCTCCCAAATTAAATTGAGAAAGAAGGGAACAACAAAGAAAAAACGCTGCAAAGTTTAAGAAGCTGACTGCACTGAACCCCTTTCTTTTCCTGAACATGGCAACAAACAGGTCTACATGGAAGATGAAAGTGCTGTTCTTGTGAGCCTCACAATATCTTTATGAAATCTTTTAATTCAGCATCACTACTGGTTGATCAGGAAATGTTTGCTGTAGAAGCAGCTCCCACCTTGATGCATTTGTTCAACAAATGCAGACAATGCCTTTCCATATCTCACTTTTCTGTGGTTACTGGAGTTGACCTTGGATTTTCCTCACAGTGAGGCCACTGAAAATAAATGTGAATGTTTGCAGTCAAGGGAAGCAGGTAAATCTCATGGTGGCCACCAAACTCAGAGAAGAGTAGAAGACTCCCTGCCAATTCCAAACAGCCACTTCATCTACTGAACAGGTAGAGAGAGATTATGGCAACCAAATTCTGAAGGTTTGCCTCTTCTTTTATGAAACACAAAATTAGCATTTCACATAGCAGCTAAAGGCAAGCTTTTAGTACAAGCACATCTTCACAGAACAATAAAAGCAATGACACTTAGAGCATTTCTAGTTTGAAATGTTGGGGCTCAGGAGTGATTCAGAAACATGGACAAGTCTTATGGACAGAAGGGACTTCTGGTAAAGGAGTTCATCACTCCATCCACTTCCCTGCTGTTTGAGTAACAGCTTAGATCAGTTTTTAAATCAGAGGATGAAATTTGGAAGGACTGGCATGTTAAACAACAGCAGAAGCATGAAGTCTGATTGCTGCTACATTTCCTAAGCTATGCAGGTGTTAATTTGAAAGAAAGGATGGATGAGTATTTTAAAAGTTTATTAGTGCTTGTAATACATATATAGCAAGAAATCCATGTTTCCAAAGCCAGCAAGTTACGGAGACCGTAGCTCTGTTTATCACTGAATGCTGCCTTGGAGGCTGGAGGGCCTGAAACATTTAGTGAAGGTCCAACCACCCTTCTCCAAGACCTTTATCAACACCCTCGCAATGAAGTGGGTTTGAACTTGAACTCAAGGAACACATGCAATTTCACAGCAGTTAAAAATTACCACTCTCAACTCACCCAAAACAGAATGGCATGGGTCAGCAGCTGCCAATGAAACACAGGAATCCCAAATTCAGTGGCCCACCCTCACTTTTGGGGAATAAAACTAAACTGTGTCCCTGTGGCATTTTCAGCTTGGTGGCAACATGGTTTAGAGTCCCATCTCTGAACTGCCTGAGACTCTCTGAAATAGTGATACATTGCCAACAGAGCCTTTCAAATGATTAAAAGAAGCGTGTCAAGGACTTGAGTGAATATGACTGAGTTTGAAATACTGTAGGTCAAAAAAGGACACATTTTTATATTTCTTCTTTAACAACCTCCAGCAACACACAACCTGAAATAATTGGAAACTACACAGATGATTAGGATGAAGTGAAAGCACGTTCCTTTTTAAAGAAATAAAGTTTTATACAAGTATAGGCATGTTTAAGGGAATGTCCATGGAAACAGCAGTTCAAAGCAGAAAACAGAATTTTTAGAGTAAGAGTTCTGCTGTGCTTCAACTGGGGAAATGCTTCTAACAAGGCACCGCCCCAGAGAACTGTCAAACTATGGCTACAGTACAATGAGATTGTAGATAAAGTCATAACTGCAGACAATGTGAAGGAGAGTAAAGCTAACACTGAAATATATTTGCATAATTAGCTCTCATTTTTCTAATGCTGTAAATATTAAATATGAAAAATTTGTTGAATATCTTCAATTTTTCTACTTGTTTTCCCAGTGGGGAAAAAGTACCTCAGGAGCTTAGAGGTGAAATCTGTAACAACAACCCCAGCAAAAAAAACCCGCACAATAGCTGTGAGTCAAACAGCTGCCACTTCATACGAGAACAGGCTGATCAAATTCTGACAGTTCTGAGCTCTGCAATCTTTTTTTTTCCACATTTCTTCCCAGTTTGTTGTCCTCACAAATCTGTGTTGAGAGACATAACACAAGCAGCTTGACTCCAGCTGGAATGGCAAAGACAAACAGCCTCTCTGGAGCCAGTACTCCCAAAGATGCTCCCAAACATGTTCATACACTCGTTTCACTCAGAGAAGACAAAGGAAGGGACAAAGAGCCACAATGTCTTTCTCCACCTTTATGCAAAATGCACAAACTACCCTTTCCCAGCTCCTTTCCTCTCCACATCCACCTACAGCAAACCTGGAATTGTGGCTGAACTTCTGAAGGTCAATTCCCTGGCACTGCTGCAGCACATTCCAGAAGGCTGATATCAACATTCCTTCCTAGAGAGCTGGACTGGGGACTGCAGTGAGGAAGGTAGGGGGTGTGTGGAAGCAGAGCTGTTAAACAGCTGGCAACATCTGTGTCCCAGCATTTATCACACAACATTTACCAACTGCGGCCAAAACATTGAGCAATTTTTAGACTTGCAGCAGTTTCCACAGTTGTTTTATTTCCCCTGATCTCTTTTCAGCTGGTAGTCACAGGGAGAGACAGGAGAAAATGCATTTGATAATGCCAACCATTTAATATTTGTTTTGTATCAAGATAAAGTGTCTGCTAGTTCAGAATGCCTCTGTTTTGAAGCAGGAATAGAAATGCACAGAAAAGAAAATCTTTGTCACTCCTCTCAAGCTTATCCACACTGTAAGTCATAAAATTCTCAACTGACTTCAAGGTAGGTCTTAATAATACTAAATATAAACTTATGCTAATGATAATACTGCAGAAATACAAAATCATCACCTGTTAGATTCCTTAGTAGTTGTAATTTTCTTTTCCTTCATAGTTAGTCAGCAAATAGAAACAATACAGCAGCATGAAGATAAACACCATATGGCAAATAACAAATTGAGAATCCTGAAGATATCACTATAAAAACAGGAATTCATTTCATTTAGAAAATTTAATTTTCTAGCTCACTGCTAGTGATTTATAAACAATCAGATCTGTCTGGATTTAAAAGAAAAACTAACCTACAATTTGCCTCCGTGAATTATTCTATGCACTTTTGAGACAGAAGAGATGAAGCTCCATGGGACAATGGTGAATTAATTTCTCACTCTTGTACATGTGGACTCAATTAATTTTGAATGTACATATGTAATTCGTACAGACTGCCTGGAATGCCCCATGCGATGTGGGGTCTGTCCGAGCCTGGAATACCTGAGCTTTGCAAATCAAAAGACCTATTTTTTTTCATTTTAGATAGGTAAACAGCCTCACTGACTCCCTACACAGCAGAGTTAAATCATTCATATAAACAAAAAGGCACCTGGGTTTGTATCTACCCAAGTAAAGCAGAAAGAACTTGGTCCTGAGTTCATCCATCTCAGCAAAACTGGCATCACTCCAATTACTTCCTGGCATAATTTATGAGGTCCCTACACTCTTTCATGATCTGGTCAGCCAGGTGACCAAAATCAAATCGGTGGCTTTAGTGTCCATATTTCCTCAGCACACTTTGTTTATGAAAGGGACACTGATGCTCAGTGCTGGATATGAAATCCTTATTGAGGTCTGAGAAACTGCCCTTTCCAAACCCCAGGACCCTGTGCATGTGATTATGAGTTTCATGTTCAATAAATGTTCACAATTTTAGTTCTGTCACACTCATATACCCATATGTATCAGATACTGTATTTCAAAGCTTTACGCTCCATAAACTTATATACAAAAATTTACATGAAATACGTAAAACAACCAAACCCTCCAAACCAACGAGGGTAAATTCAAATAAACTCATTGGCACATTGTGTTGCTGAGCAAAGTAATAACTTAACAAAAACAAGATTAAAGTCCAGGAAAGCCACCTGCAAAATGTAATTTCTCAAATGGTATGACAAGATATTTCAGCTGTATTTCCTTGGGTCAGAAAAAATATACTCTCCCTTAAGCACATCTTGCAACAGTACACTCACTGATTAATTCACAAAATTTTAACACATGCACAAAAAAAGTTCTTTCTATCCAGCTGATACAGCAAGTGGAGTTTGCAAACTGGAAGATTACCCTAATTAAAACCTGACTAAGGCTGTGAAGTCACATCCCTGCTCTCCTGACACTTTCCAACAAGCACAATCATAATATTGAGCTGGATTGTACCTGGAAACCTCCAGCGTCAGCAGCCAGTTCCTCCTGTACCAGCCCACTGGGGAGCTCCAGTTCAGGCACATGGCCCCACTGCCCAGCTCAGCTCGGCTCCCTCTGAAACCCTTCCCTGCATAAATCAGATACTTATCTCTGCTTTGGGGAGCTGAATGGCTTCACAGAAGATATCCCACAAAAGACAGGGGGAAAAAAATCAAATGGAAGGTGAGACCACTCCTCTTTTGCATCAAAAAGCCATAGGTGAGCTCTTACTTTCTCATCAGTACAATTTTCTGAAGAATGTGGGAAAGAAAAACCCAGGAAAGGCTGAAATACCTGCCTGGCCCAGCCCTGCTCACAACAGCTTGTGAAATCTGATACAGTCAAAGAATGGTGTAAGGCTTTATACTGGCTGGAAAACAACTTCAGAGCTATAAATAGTAACCAGCATGTTTAACACCCAAACACCTTTAAACAGCTTGTTTTTAAGGCAAACCAAACAAATAACAACTCCATTAAAACAAAACAAAACAAAACATACTGACAAAACCAAGTTGGACAAAATGCATTAACTTACTGAATCCAGAAAGCAGAGATAGGTTCCTGAGCTCTGAATTACTGCCTGGTTTTTAGCAAATCCAACTGTTGAGAAAGCAAAGACAAAATTATGTGGTAGTTTTTACCATTGTATTGCTTTAAATCTGGAAAAATCAGTATTACATAAAGTATGCCATTTTTCCATATTTAAAACCAGGAAATTGGTAAATATTTAAATAGGATGCTTCCTTCAGTCATCTCCTCTGAGTGATTATCAGAATTCTCCCACCAAGGACAATTAGAATACTTCTGCTGGCCCTTCACAAAGATACAATGTGTAATCCATATCTTGAAAAGTCCAGCTGTTCAGATTTCGCATCCAAAACCTCAGACCATGGAATCTCAGAATAGTTCGGGTTGGAAGGGACCTTTAAAGACCACCTAGTTCCACCTCCTGCAGGGAGCAGATGCAGGAAACCCTTGGCTGTAGATAAGTTCACCTTTTAAGTTGTAATAAATGGGCACAAAGCATAAAAGAGGCAAAGAAAGAACCAAAAACTGCTCTTCTTCCTGGCAGGGGCACAGGTCCTCAAAAGGACTCAAAGAAAGTTCTGTTAAATATAAAGTTTGCAAATACAAAAACTTCATTTGCCATGTAAGTAATGACAAGTGTAATGCAGAGGAGAGCCAAAGCACTATTAATTATAAACATATATATATACACAAGGAAAACAAAGCTGGCTTATTTATCCCACAACATGAAATACACCTGCAAGGTGGGAGTGTTCACCTGGGATAATTTCTGCAGGTGGACAAGGTCTACCTAAGAACATTCTGCTCTCCGAATTCTTCTCCTGGGCAGCATAATAAGAAAGGGCCACACTCTATCTAGCATTATTCTGAAAAATGCTGTATGAATTCCACTTGGTCACAGATGTAACATTTAAGCTTTGCTTGAAGTATTTATGGAACCAAATCAGGGAATCCAGCAAAACAGTGCCCTGACTGGCAAACCAGATGATGTGAAGACACACAGTATGAGGTTTTTATTCTTTAATGGGAAAACTGGAAATCTAAAGCCAAAAAAATCTCACCATGAAGCAGAGCAGAATAATTTTAACTAATGCTAGCCCCAAAGTCTCAGATTCTGTGTTTGAAAAATGCAGAGTTCTGTAACTTCCTACTCTTTTTACATGATACAAGTTTAAGTTTGCTCAGGGAGCACACTTAACTGGGCTCAAAGGTTCCCTTAGTTGTAATGCTCGTGCTCCTTGGCTATTTTGCTGAGCTGTCCAAGCACAGAAACACACTTAGGACTGCATTTCTTACCTCCTCCAAGGAACTTCATGTCAACTACCACCAGAACACTATTAATAAAGGCTCTTCCTTATAGCTGTTTTATGTCCTTTAATCCTCACCTTAACTTCTCTTCATCGTGGATTTCTTGGACTTATTATCTGACAGTTTATTTCCATACTACCTTTTAGCCACATACGGATATCTAATCTCACATATACTCCCAGTCTCCTTCCTACTGGCAGTGAAAAGGCAGCTGGCAAAGCCAGGAGCTGCCCCAAGAGCAGAGCTGAATCCTGGCACCAGTACTTTTAGTGAGGAAAAGACTGATGCAAGTCAGCAGGTCTGGCCATGCCAAAGCAGCAAACCCCAGAGCTGTAGAGGTCCCTGCTAAAGCAACAGGACAAAAAAACCAGGATTTTAAATTTGCCCAACATCAAACAAATCAATACTGCAGTTTATCCTTTACAGCACTTAGCAGCTGTACAGCAGCCTGTTCTTTCAATTAATTTCATTAGCATACCCCAATATTTCAACAACTTTCAGCAGACAATAATGAAGTACAAGGAATGAAAAATGTAGGGGAAAAGTGAAGGAGGCTCAAAGGCAACTACAAGATGACAATTATTTTACTTGACAACCATCTTACTCTATGAACTTTCTGAAATATTTCACATAACATTTTCAAATAAACCACTTTAAAAAAAATCATGAAATATCTAGTATTTGTTATGAGTTAGAAAATATTCCTAGATTAAGACAGAACCATCCTCAAATTTTCTATATACCAACTATTTTTCAGAGGGTTAAAAAAAAATCCATCTATTTTTTAAATTATTACTCCCCATGGAAGAAACTAGGTATTAAAAATTGCTTCACCACAACAAATTCTGTGTTTGGCACAAGTAAAAAAAATTCTTTAATATTACTCTGCTGAACAAAACGAAATGTTTGTGCCAGGTCTCTGAGTTTTGTAAGGCCTGCTCACTTGGTGAAAAGAGCCTGTTGCCAAGGTTACAGCCGTAAAAACTTAAGCCTCAGTGAGATATTAACATTCCTCACTCTTGGAAAGAAAAAGGTTTCCTTTTTTTAGGCAAGTGACCCTTTCTTTTTTTTCTAGGTTCCCCCCCTTTCTTTTACATGTTAGAAAAGAATCAGAAATAAATCCTAATCTTGTGTAAATAGTTGAAGATGTGAAGCCTGACTAGTACATTGTGCCTGTACCAAAGCATCTTCTTTTAAAGGCATGTCTCCTTACAGTTGTACCTAGTCCTTAACATAATAAAAGTAAATCACTGGAAGCAAACAAATACTATGGATTTCAAGTAACCTGCTCCTAAAATGTAACAACTGTGAAGAAAAGATGTCTTTGTTTCAATGGTGACCTGAGAGTGACTGCCACGTCAATATTCCACATGTATTTCACACTGTTATTTCAAACAATCCTCACAGCTGCATCCCCATCCCCAATTAATTAAAGATCTGATCAGGTTGCAGCTCCCCCAACACTGACAAATGCATGTTAAACCAAAAAGGAACCTGACATGTCCTGAATGTACTTGTAATTAACAACTGGGACTCACTTTTAGGTTCAGTTTCCTGAAATGCAAAGGTGAACTGATGTCAGGATTCTAACACAAATTATTATCAGAGCATCACACCTGTGTGTTTGGGCAAACTAAACACTAGTTTATATACAATTGATACAGGAACCAGACTTTAGACATAGAAAATATTTATAAAAATGGAAAACATGTTACACAACCCAATGGCATTAACAAAAACATTACTAACCAACTACCCAAAGCATCATAATTAACAACCTCTGGGATTATTCTTTGACTTGAGAAATTGCAACCTACTTAGCTTCTAGATCAACAAATACTAAGAGAAGGCAGATTTGAAAGCAGACTGATCATCTCCCAGTGGAGGAAGGAAAACAAAGAAGACAAATTTCCAGGAATACGAGTAATTCTTGCCATTGCTCAATTTCAGCTGTACCAGTGGCCCAAAAGAGAAAAATTCCCTCTACAAACCTTCTCTGCCTTTTCTCATCGCCAGCCCAATAATGCTAATATTGCAAGCTGCACTGTCAAAACAACACCAGTTCATGCTAGAGATAATAAAATATTCAAAGTATTTATAGTAACAGTTATGCTGTGTTACTTCAGTATTGTTGGGTCTGACAACTGTTTAAAAACAGCTGTAAAGTCTACAGTCAGCTAAAGGACAGTAAATAAAGCCAGGGGCCTATACCAGGTTGCAAATGAATTCAGTGTACAAATCCCAATTTATTTGCATGTTTCAACTGGGGATGAAAACTAAACCTTCTGAAATAGAACTGGGCCTTTGCATAGTAAGTTCATTTTGAGGACACTGTAATAAACCTGGGTTCCTTTCCACTTACAAACAGGGCATTTAGTTAAAAAACCAGAAATGGTGCAGATTTTGTGTCACAGTTTTTCGAAAGTGTGACTTTTAAGTGAGATAACTTGAAAGACATGAGTTTGGACCAATTTTATAACAATTCCTACGTGTCTACTCATTGCAACAAAGTCCAGAAGGACAGAAACATTAGTTCCACAGCTCCCATACAAAATATGAACACCCTGTTCTTGCTCTGTCCTGCTGTTCTCCTCACCAGACAGGATCTTCCAACTTCAATGTCATTCAACAGCAGCTTCTTCAAAGAGCAACAGACTTTTATTTTTATTTTACATTTTAGGAAGCTTTTGTGCTAAAAACCCCTAAACATAAACCAACCAAAACAAGCAAAAGAAAACCTCTAAGAGAGATTTGTTTGTAATCTCCTGCAGTGGGTAAATGTGATTCATATGAGCATGTAAATCAACAGGGAACCACACCATACACGTATCTGGCAGCTCAGTAAACACGCTGTGTTAGCTCTTTGAGTGAATACTTAGGAGGTTAGTGAGAGCTTTTAGCTCACATCAAAACTTTCCTGAAACCACTGTTTATATTTGATCATCAAAGGGATTGAAAAGGTAATTTTTTTCTATTTCAGCATCTATTTTACAGGACTGAAAGATATGCCTTTTCTTTTAAAACCTTCATGTATGAAATCTTACATTTCTTTTTTTTTAAAAACCCATCTCCTGAAGATAAATCAGATATCAGAAAGCCACAGTAAAATTGTAAGCATTAACAACATTGTGTATACTACAATTAAACAAAATTCTTTTGCAGAGTAGAACACAAGTGCTAAGCCAAGTTCTTCTTTCCTGGACATATAAACAAATTCTACAGAACCCAAACCAAGAGGGCCAAATTCTAAACTGGAAAGAGTTTTTGAACAGACAGCTTTGGAAAGCAATGTGCTTTCTTTCCATTGCAATGCAAATGGCTACAAAGCCACTTTTCAGACTAAAAACCAGAAGGTGCCTGCAGTAAGAACCCAATTCTCACAAAATCTCTGCTAAGCTACATACCACCTCGAGTTTCAGGTGAATCATTACTTCCAATGATCACTGCAATGCCAATTTCTTCAAACTTCAGCTTCCACTTTTCAATTATTTCAGCTGAACCATCCTAGAAAAAATAATGACAGAGATGCAGCTATTTTAATTTGTAGGGGGAGCCAAACCAAACATTCCTGTCAGAGACAGTATTTGCTTGGACAGTGTTTTAAAGAAGGTCTGAAATGTACCTTACTGGCATCATTAAAAATCGACAGCTCCATGGTTCCTTGAAAATCTTGTTCCCAAACTGACTGCAGGCATTCATCTAACCAGGACTCACTGTTGTGAACAGGCACAATGATGGACTACAAGAAAGAAACAGAAATCGACATGCATGTCAGTAAGCACTATTCTTGCTTACAGTGTAAGAACATTTACTAAAAAGGAGAAGTGCCAGATCCTTCTGAAACTAACTTTCACCAAAAAACGCAACTTAAAAATAGAAGCGTAGGTGAAGAACCTTTATTATCATTATAAATACATGATTTGCTTTTTTTCTCTATCAAACTTTTTTTTTTTTTTCATTAGTTTGAGTTCTACAAGATGGCCAAGGAAACAGAAGAGACCCACTGGACCAAATCCACTAAAAAAGTATCAGTAACACCACCCTAACCTGTTTATGTATTCCTGCATTTGTTAAGACACTCTTTATTTGTCTTACTCATTAATTTTTCTTTAAATGCGCTTCCTAATTGGAGATGCTCATATATGCAGCCTGGACCCTCGGGAGTTTCTAAAAATTATTCAATATAAAACTGCTCTTAAGCGCAACAGAAGTTGATGTATAATGCAGTTCCACACTGTGCCATCCCAGCTGCAGGTTTTCCTCTTACACCCCCTTGGTTCTGGTGCACACACAAACCTACCTGAGACGTTTTAAAGTTGATTAGAAACCAGAGACAAGGGGTTTCTCTGATTAGTTACTCACCACCGTTCTAATTATCCCCAAAAAGCCAACAACCCCCAAAATTCTGTCAGTACCTCAAAAAAAGAACATATTCCATTCACAGAATGCAGAATTAGCCCAGTAACACACTGGATATCTTTGCAAAGGGAGAGCCCAAGCCTGGACCTGTTAAAATTCCTTAGAGACGAGGAATTTAAGGGCCTAAGTAACTCCTAAGAAGTCTCATGGGACATTTCAAGAAGTCCCTAGAAACAGAACTTAAACTCCTTATTGTGTGGGGTAACCATAAACACATGGTTGGAAGAAAGAGAGGATTAGTCCCCATTGTGAGCAGGTGAGAATCTGAAGAAACAAACTACTGGAAGGATCCTGAAATGGAATTATTCACGATTTAGTGACATGGGAGCACATGTAAATCGTGTGAATACACACACATGAATACATTAGTCGGCAGGTTTTTGGACACTGAGGAGCACAGGTAGGACAGAGTAGGATGTATGGGACAATAATTCACATTTCACAGCCAAATAAAATAGTAAACCCGTTCAAAAGGAATGAACCTCCTGATTTTTGGCAGGATGATGTAACAATTGAAAGGGCTACTTAAAAGAAGTAGAACTTTCTAAAATTTTAAGAAAACCGGTCTTTTGACTTGTGTTCTGGGAGATAAATAAAATAAGGTGAAACAAAAAAAAAGCTGGAATTGATTACCCAATAATTTCAACATACAGACAAAAAAGATTATTTCAGAGCTGTCTCTGTTGAGTCTAAAATATAAGCAAAAATATGAGATTCTAAACTAATATATTCAATCTTTTCAGAATTTTAATACTCTTTATGTCAAGATAGCAACTAAAACATGACCCTATTCATTCATACTAATCAATCTAACACTAATTCAGGAAAAAAGGAGTCCACAGTTCTTCCAACGAAAACACAAACTTGCAACAGTTTGGCACATCCAGAAAAAGTAGTTATTTTTTAATGTGATTCACTTAGTTAAAATTTGACTGTGCCATCACAAACGAGCTTGCCATTGGCTTGAAAACTGGAACTTCTCTGCTTTTTTTCCACAGCAAACTCCTGTTTTAAGTCAGGACAGCAGGGCAAAATAGCAAGACGATGTTTGACCTCCCTGTTTAGCTAGAACTGAAAGCAGAAAAGAGCAGTACTTCAATACAACACATACAAAACCAGCCCTAACTGCCTGCTGGCACTGAGGTGCTCTGAACTCAACATCATAACTCACAATATATTACTCTGCTCATGAACACATCACTGAGGGCAAATTTATTTCCACAGAACTCGGCCCAGCATGCAGAGCTGCACCTGCCCAGCCAAGGCGGTGAAATGCTGATGCCACTGCTGTGGAAAACCTGAACAATCAACAAACCCGCAGAAATAACTGTACTCAGCAGTAAGACTGACATCCAGAGCACTGCTGATGCTGCACATTGTAGTTTCCTTAGGCTCCACTTTTCTTGCTTACTGGTTTTCTGCGTTTACTCTTATTTTAAGCCAAGGATAAATCAAAAATCTAAACTCTCATTTCTCCCTAGTCAATTACTGCATTTGTACCTCAGTGTACCAGTTGCAGTTGGCACTGGGCAGTCATAAATTGGCCTTTACCATCATCTTTCAGAACACTCCAACCTCCCTGGATCATTAACAGAAGGGAACAACATGAACCAGGGCACTATTTCACTTACAGGTGCATTCTCATAGCAAAAATAGCTCTGGTAGTAACTTCAAGAAACTGCGTCTGCTTCTTCTGTCCCAAAACAAGATCAACTACAGCTCTATCACTCCTGACAAACCCTGTCTGCAGGGAGGAATACAAATCTTGCTAAGGAAATCACTAAAAGCAGGCATAAGGGAGACCTGGAACAGAGTTTTTCCAGTGTCCTTTTGCTGCAGTTTATGCCAAATCCTGCTTCCCAATGCCAGCACAGATGATTTATTCCAGTTCTCTTTGCAGCAATCTTTCATATATTTGAAGACTGCTACCAGAACAGTGAACTACACAAACATGTATAAAGCTCTCAAAGTCATTTTGAGTATTTGGGACATAAACAGCAAACAACTAATGTGTTTTTGGCATTACAAGGTCATCTGAGTGACAACTGAGTCCGAATGACTATTTCATTTGCTGAGACTGATTTACAGCAGCATCCAAGAGAGGAGTTTCATGGGCTGTGAGCTGAGTACGACTCTTAAAACACAGAGCAATGAATCAAACCTGGATCTGAGCATTGTGACACCACCTGCTTTTCCCTGAACTCCCAGAGTGAGCAAGACCTGAAGTGATTTTGGCTGGTTTTAGCAATGTGGTTTTGTTATCACAGAGCTGAAGATAACAATTCTTGGCTTCACCGCAAAGTGAATTTTATATGGTAAAAATGATCGAATGTGAAATGGGCAACAGGTGTTTCCATCCCCTTTCATCCACAAACCAAAAATTCACCCCAAAAACTCCCTCCCTCCCTCCCTCAGCTGGGTCACTGAAAAGCAGCATATCCATCACAAAAGTGACGAGGAGAAACGTGCGGATTTAAAAAAAGCATCAGAAACCGTGCAACTGAATGTTTTTGGTATGACCACTGTCACTGCCCATGAATATGGATGATAAACAACTCCAAAAGGAAAACTTTGTCTCACCCAGTGTCAGGTCAAGCAGGCTCCTACCTGCCCTCACGTTTTCATGCTGAAAATAACTATGAAAAAGCATTTTAATGCTGCTGAAAATTTACATAAGTCCTAAGTGCTATTTTTAAATTAAGTTTCCCTCTACCCATTATTCCAAACTATTTCCAAACTCACAGCTGTTGGCAGAAACACGCCAGTTTTGTCAAGCCTCCTAGATGGGGATACTTTAAATTAAATTAATTTAAATTAACCCAGAGAGATTTTCAGGCCACAAACTTTGACCCGCCTTTAGGATCTGAGACTCTGTGATGTTGTTCAGCACTTTTACTTCCCCACTGATCTGAATGTTTTTGTTTTTCAGGCATTTGCCACAACAACCTCAAATTGTTGCCAAACCCAAGTTGCATGTGTATAAATTTAATAAATGCAACAGACATATGTTTATATATGTTTTAATCTTATATAATTTTTATACTTATTGTATCTAACCTCTACAGATGTAATGGCAAAACTAATCTTTATATGTGTCTTTATTATATATGGATACATAGATACAGATTTACAGAGGGATCTATTGATATGCATATATTTACATATGTTCCATATAGAGATCTCTATATAGATATACATATATTACATAGAGAGATATATAGAGATACAAATACACATCTGGCTATACTTTCATATATCTATAGACATATATAAATAATACACTCTCCCACCTGTTCTATAACTACATTTTTACTTGTAAGTCTGCACTTGAGCCAAACTGCCGCATTCCGCACTTTAAAAAGAAAATTAATAACCTTTAATAATCAATATTGTAGTTATATATATTTGTATATATTTATATATTTCTAGATACNTTTATATATATGTACTTTTACATATACATATAGAGACATACAAGTTATAGATCCATGGTTATCTATATTCATATATGTATTTATAAATATGTACCTAGAGAAACACATATATAGAGAGATATGTAATATATCCACCTTTATTTATCTA
>VWZG01003565.1:1625800-1641240 GCA_013396735.1 Grallaria varia
TATTTTATTTTATTTTATTTTATTTTATTTTTTATTTATTTTCATTTTATTTCATTTTATTTCATTATTTAATTTCATTATTTAACGTTATTTCATTTTTCATTTTTATTTCATTTATATTACTTATTTATATTCTATTTTATTTAGTTTCGATTTACATTCTTTATTGCAGTTATTTACTCCTCAGTAAATGCCGCCTGCCTTCCTGTTCACTGATTACATTTATTTTATTTTTTTTTCACTTTTACCTCTCTGGTTTTTGCTTTTCCTGGCCTGAACTGCTTCATTCAGTGCTTTGGGGTTTTTTTCTTATTTTTCAATAAGCTTTAACAAAGGGAAAATTGTCAGTAATTATGTTGTTATAGAATCACAGAATTATGGAACGTTAAGGAGTTGGAATGGACCCTGAGGACCATCCAGTGCCACCCCCTGCCATGGGCAGGGACACCTCCCACCAGACCAGGTTGCTCAAGGTGTTATCCACCACAAAATCATGGAATATTTAGGGTTGGAAGGGACCTCTGGGAATCTCCCAGTCCAACAACCTGCCAAGGCAGGGTCACCCGGAGCAGGTGACACGGGAACACGTCTAGGTGGGTTTGAAATGTCCCCAGACAGGGACACTCCACGCTCTCCCTGGGCAGCTCCAGGGCTCTGCCACCTCCATGGAAAGAAGTTCTTCCTCATGTTGAGGTGGAACTTGCTGTGTTTTAGTTTATGGCCATTGCTCCTCCTCCTGTCTCTGGGCATCACTGAGCAGAGTCTGGCACCATCCTCTGATGCCCACCTTGGAGAGATTTCTCTGCATTAATGAGATCCCCTCTCAGTCTTCTCCAGACTAACCAAACCCAGCTCCTGCAGTCTCCCCTCATCAGAGGGATGCTCGAGACCCCTCATCACTGCCAGGGATGGGGCATCCAGAACCTCCCCGTGGCAACCTGTTCCAGGGTCTTACCAGCCTCACAGGAAAAAATTTATTCCTGATATCTAACCTAAATTTCCCCTCTTTTAATTTGTACTCGTTACTTACTCCTTGTCCTGTCGCTACAGACCCTGATGAAGAGTCTTTCTCTGGCTTCCCCGTAGGCCCCTTCAGCTACTGGAAGGTATTTCGATATACACTGGAAGGTATTATCGATCATTTACCACCCGAGACTGTGATTGTGCAACCACTTACTCCCTTGAAAGTACTCACAGCTAAGGGATCGCAGGACCAGGCCCTGTACAACAACCTATTCAGAATTTTTAAAGTTTGCACAAAGCAATCTTTGTGGAGAAAAATCCTGAGATTATCCCTTGTTTATCTGAAGGGCCTGTTAAACAGCCAGACAATTCAAGGAGCAGACAGAGCAGAGTTATCTTAAAATGTTGGTTGGCACACAAACACGAGGGCTGGGAGGTGAGCAGCACAGCCAGGCAGTGATTCACCCCGGACTCTATTTCAGATTATCTGCACAGCTTCTCGCCATCCAGCCCCACTTTAATCTCTCTGTGAACAGCGCTGCTGAATACGATCATTTCTGTTGCTGGCACTTTCATGTTGACTGCATGCCTTGCTTTATCTAAGAAAGTGTAGCAGAGTATTGCTTTACTCACCCTAAAGCAAAAAGTCCCAGTCAGGGACAGCACCTCCCTATGAGAAGCAAAATGCAGAGCAAAGCCCTTCCCCCAGGAGAAAACAGAACCAACTAAACCCACCAGAAATGTTTTCTGAGTTGTATTCTGTAGCTGACCACAGAGGGTAATTAAATACAAATTTCTGCTTATTCATTTGAGGTGGGTTTGGACAGACTCTTCTGTGGGATTTTCAGGGCAACCCAGCCAGCTAATGCCCATTGTGAGAGTACTCACCTACAGGCTTTTGAAATTCCAGCAGGTATTTGTGCGTTCTTGGGCAACTAAATCGTTTCCAAAATGCAGTCCGTTGTTTCGGTGCGCATTCCTCTTTCACATGGGTCAGAATGGAAAGAAATCTCCTTACCCTGTCAGGACAAATGGTTTGGTCCTGTCATACTTCCAATTGCTCTGCTTTAAAGGTTTTATAGAGTGGTGGGGAAGAACAGCTCACCAAACAGCTAAAAGGATTACAGACTCAATTCTTATCAAACTAATTTTTAGCTTTTATTTCTGACAAATCAGTCTCTTGAGGATTATCACCATAAACCTAAAGCTTTCAAATTCTGGAGGCTTTAGCCATCAAATAGAAATTTTCTTCATCTTGATGGGAAAATGCAGTACCTAGAAAGTTGTTTTGCTTTCTTTACATTTAACTGATGTTTCTAAAATTACACAGACTCACAGTACGAACAGCTTGGACCTATTGACTTGTGAGGGCAGATCTCAGCTGATTTCACTGGAAGCTTAAAAGATAAAGCAGGACTGCTTGTGTAGGACATCACGGGGTTATTCAGGCCAAGGAGTCTTGGGTTCCGTTTATTTTTGAAAAGCTTAAATTGTAACTGAGCTGGTAAAAGAGTATCCCTACAAACACATCTGCTTGTTGGTGTTGTAGAGCTTGTGGGAGTCAACAGATACAACTTCAGTTGTATCTTTACTGAAAAGACAGAATTAGTAAATATGCAGTTTTCTTTTAACACATTTATTGCTGAATTTACAAGCTGCAATACTGAACTATTTCCTGAACACACAGTGTTGAAAAGATCATTCAACAGAGTAGGTAAAATATTCAGCTTAGAGCTGGTTTGAAACCACTTCTATTCAAAGAATGCTTTGAGCTTCCAAAAATGCTCTGTTATTTTCATAAAATGTCACAGTTGAGTGGCAAGAGAAGAGAGGGGGAACAATATTTCTCATTACAGTACTATAGGGCAGAAGGAGACTTGAGAAGCTCATCTGGTCCTGCAGTTCTGAGACAGGATCAACTGACAAACACCTGACATCACCCCTGACAAACACATCCCAGCCTGTGAGGCTTCGCAACATCCTCAGCCAAGCCATTACAGTCCTTACTGTCTTTGCCCATAGAAAGAATTTCTTAATATTCAGCTTTGATCTTGCTGTGATTTCAAAATACCCTCGAATTTGGCAGGTTAAGATCTTTTCCCTCTGGCAGAAACATCCAGCCACCTGTCACCTCCCTGCTTTTAGAGCTGTTGAGCCTGAGCCTATTGCATAACTTTTCCCTTTAATACAGATGCTTCTTGCTCTCTCTCTCCCCCTCCGCAGACTAAAACCTTCAGCTCCCAAGACACAGTTCCTCAGTTTGAGTCCTCTCTCAGTAACAATAGCATAATATTTTACCCTAGGCAAAAATTATCCTACTTTCCTCCCACCTTAATGCATTTGGCACTTTGCATTTTTAGGCCAGATGTGAAAAGTTTTGCTGGGCTAGTAAAAAACCAACAAACAAAAAGAAAACAACAAAACCCTTGGCACCCCAGCCTGCCGCTTTGGAGGCCTAAAGAAAGATACCCTTTTCACAACCAAACACACTGAGTAAACACAAACAAGGAGGCCAATAACCCGCCAAAGATAAGACCAGAATCTCTTATAAAGGACACAGCCCACCACTCCTTCAGGCTGCCTCTCCATGCCCTGCGAGGCTCCTCAGCCCCCTCCCGCAGGGGTCCCCTGATAGCCTTCTCCCAGTGGCTTTATCCCCTGCAGCTGTGTGCCTCCTCAGCTGCTTTCTTGCTAATGCCTGTGTTAACCCCTTCTTTCCCTGAGAAGGCTTGCAAATCCCACCCCGAATCCGTTATTCTTTATCCGCCCTGCACACAGAAAGCAACTTATGATTTTATGAACTTGCAAATTGTTGTTGTGTTTCCCTCCCAGTCCACGCTCTCGTTCAGGTTGTGCACATCCGACTCGCCCAGTCCTTCCTCCCTGGTTGTGTTTTACACCTCTCTTTTCCTGTCTCTCTCCTGGACACTCTCTGGGCACTTTGCAACTCTGCTGGAGAAGGAGCCCCAGTGCCAGAGCTGCCCCAGCGCTGGGCAGAGCAGGATTACCTCCCATGTCTTGCAGGCCATGCTGCTGTTTGCACAGCTTAGTGCAGTGTTTGCCTTTGTCACAATGGCTTGACACTGTTGACTCCTAATCAGCTTGTGATCTATTATATCCCCTAGATCTTTTTCTGCATGAGGGAAACAGTATTTTAGCAGTTTCATTCCAGTCAGCCACATGAGAAGACAATGACTGAAGTAGTGTGAGTGAGATTATCTGCCTTGAGCTTCAATACCAGGATTGTTTACTGGTTTCCAATTAGTTACATGTGTACACCCTGTTAAGGGAGTTGCACAAGTGTTGCTAATGCCTTCCTTTGGCCTTCTGAGCCTTTGTTACCACCAGGGACTAGTACCTAAGAGTTATTTGGGCCAATTTCCATGTGTACTCAAGGCTTCAAATGTTCTACTGAAATTACTGGCCTAATTGCTCTGAAAAAATCCTCTTACAATTTAGGCATATTGAGTTTGGGTAACCTCACTGCAAACTGCTGCAGCTCTTTAGGGAAGAGCTGTTGTGCAGTACATTTCCCTCTCTGAAACATCGGCTGTCGTTAGAAAGGATGTTGCTGTTGCTTGTTTCTTTTCAAATGAGTCAACTTAAAGAAGCCCGTGGTTGTTTTTATGAGTTGGCAAACACCACAAATATTCTGTTAACAGGAGTACTGGACTTGGGTACCTCTGTGGGTGAACTAGAAAGACCCCATTCATTTCAGAACTGGTCCACACCTCCAAGCATGCACTCCCTTGACCACCATCAGTCATCCCACTCCCTGTGTGCTTTCATGTCTTCTCATCACACTGCTGGGCCACCACAATGTGATGTTGTGCAGGTTCCTTGTTCTGCCTGAGCCATTCTCTGCTCCAGCTCAAGCTCTTGAGGGTGCGTTTATGTTTAGTGTGGCTTTGTGACCTGAAGACTGCAGGAGATAAGGCAGTGGCAGGAGAGGCTCAGCTCTTCCACAGAACTGAAGATCAGTGCAGGTTTCTCTTTGCCAAGGGCTTCAATATTTGAGCAATCTCATGCAAAGTTAGACTTTTATTTGGCAATCTTTTCTTAGAGGAATGTTTGTGTATAATGCTGTATTTTTAAAATACAGTAAAGAAACAACTTTACTTTTTAGCTGGTGAAACCTGCTGGAGAATCCAGTGACAGGCAAGTGATTATGGTCTGACCATGTCAGTTAATATACAGTTTGGGTTTGTTGTTGAGTAACCAATCTGAAACCCAGTAAAGTAATAATGGTATTTTCCTTACTTACAAAAAAAGCTAAAACTTTATAAGTAAGTTATTTTGAGGGGAAAAGTCTTATTTACAAAAGATAGCAAGATTCAGATAGTGGAAAGAGATAAAGGGTAGCCTTGAAATCCCATTTTTCTAATCTTGACGAGTCCCTGTGTGCCTCAAGTGATAACCCTTGAGAATCAAAGCTTCTACTTGAAGAAGAGTAAACCTTCAGAGAGTTCAGGTTAGGTTCTTTGTTTTTCAAAACCATACTTCTGTTTGATCTTCTTGATGACTGAAGTGTTAAACACTTGTGAAATAAAGTTATGCTGGAGAGCAGAGGAAAGTAGGTGGAACTGTGTATTTCCCAAAGATTCACTGGTAAGTTCACACTATTCAGTCAGAATTTTGTTGAACTTCAGTACCTTTGGGAGTTTAAACTTCTTTGTATATAAGTACAGGAAGCATCTGACATTTTAAGATGGGAAAGTGCTTAAAGAAATAAATCATATCCCTCCAAAGGAATGTATACATAACAGGAACTGGGATGTGTATAATATACAGGGATCCACAGACAATGTATTGGATGCACATCTTTAAATGACACACAGACAGGAAGGAAAATGAGTAACATTTTGAATTATGAATTAGCCAAAGGCATCTGAAGAAAAGATTATGAGAATTGTATAGCTCTAGAGAATACAACAACATCTACTTAATATGTCTTCACTGAAAACAGAATGCAATGGGTTCTTTAAATCTTTATACTACCCTATAAAAGACATTTTATTATATCTTATTATGTCTTTTAATATCATTCTAAGAATGCTAACCTACTGTAAAATGTGGGTATAAAAGTACAGTTTATTGTGACTAATTCTGTTTCAGTTTTGTTTAATTTTCAAGCCAAGACTGTTTTACATTTTCCTGTAACTGCCAGCTCTTCACACACACCCTGGTTATGAAATTCAAAGCTCTTTCAGGTTCATGCATCTTCAGTAAAACAGACTTAACAGCTTCATTAAAGTTAATAATACTGCTGATAATACAGAGGCCAGTATAGTGAGCAGCTCACTCCCTTACAGCTGTACTGGCTGTGTGTTGAAAAAGAGAAGTAAAGATGTGATTCTTGTCAGAAAATTGACCAGATGTGAGCAGAGCAGAGACAGGAAACCGTTCTCTTTCAGTGAAAAGCTGTTACTCCATCTCTGTGTCCTTTCTTTGCTCAGTGTAACTCTTCTCAAGGCCAGGGAGGCCTTTGAACAGCCTGACAAATATGCTGCTAACCTGGGGACCTCCAGCTCTCTGAGGAAAGGAGCCAAGCAGCTGGTAAAGGGTATCTGTGATGCCTTGTTGCTGTCTTATCCCACAGTGCCTGTGGCTCCTGGGCTGTGGGAGGGATGGAGGCACAGCCAGAGTGTGGGATCAGCTGTCACATTGAGCCTGGTGACAGGGACATCCCTGTGCTGGGCCACTGAGCCCCACTGGAGGAAGAGAGGGATGCTGGGGGGAGCAGGAGGGGATGGCACTGCACAGCTCTGCTGCTCTTCCCTGGCTTCAGGGGAGCTGAGGAGAAGGCCTGTGCAGCACCAGGGGCTGGGGGGCTGCCAGCACTGGGGCACCTCAGAGGGAAAGGCAAGGAAGGGCTGCAGCCCTTCAGACCTCAGCAAATCTGTCTGTATCATGACCCTTTCAATAGACATTATCAATTCACAGTTTTTTTCTGTGAATAAACTAACAGTTGTGTCGAGTTTGGGGTTATTTTTAGGTAAGGTTATGATATCTGTGACATTACAGGTAGAAGAATTTGGCTGTCAAAACTGTTTTAGGAGTAGGTCTGTGGAGAATACATTGTTGTGCTAGCAGGATATGAGATGACAGTAAATTATTTCACTGTGTAGAGGCTCCCTGGTAACGTCATCCTGATGCCATTAGAGCCTGCAATAAACCACCATGCACAAAAGACTCTACATCTCCCTCCCTGTGACAAAATCCTTACTCATCTGCTTCTTATTCTTTCTGTAACCAGCCCAGCTACTTAACCTCCATCTAAACTTTCCCTTCCCAAACAGGGTACTACACTTTTGGTTTGGTGGTTTTTTTCCCTATTGGAAGAGAGAAATTGAATTTAATTCCACTATCCGAGAAGCCAAGATCCTCATTTTGACTTCAAGTGAAAACAACTAAAAATAGCCTTTTGTCAACATTGCTGCTTGTTCCTGCTGAGACAGAGTTCGAGCATATCCAGGTCTCGAGCTCCATTGATAGCTTGGGCCTGGAAGCAGATCCTGCAGGTATTTAAATACTGGGATATCTCTGTGTGCAAATGGGAAGGTTCATTTTGTTTTAAAACCTGTATAAAGTTGCGTTTTTTAGTGTTCTCATCCTGGGTTCTCAGATTGGTAATTTGTGCAGCCAACAGCCCGTGTGCCAGTTGTGGTTATTGTGCACGTAAACTTGAACTTTGACATTCCATCCTGTTGCACAGCCTTGGTATGTGCATTCCTTTATCTTCCCACCGTCCCTGCAGTTGCTCTTCATTATTGTCAGTGCTTATTAGTTAGAAAAGTCCATTCTGTTTTGTTTGGGCCAATTAACTGGTGGAGAGAGCAGCTCTTCGAGGGTCCCACTGACTGTGTATCACCAGCCATCATCCACCAATTCATTAAACAAACCTGAGCTCTGCTGCACTTTTCAAAGAAGCAAATTCTTGTTCCTCAGTTGACCAACTTACAAAAACTCTCCAGACTTTTGAATATTTCACTCTCTTACGACAATTGAAGGGAAAAAAAGACATTGTGTAGCCAATTAAATGAGAGCTGTTGTCGTAATTACTTTATATGCATTTTCATGTTTAGGATGCTGTCTCCCTAAAGGCCTGGGAAGAAGAATACCAGGAGAGGAAACAGTCCTTGTGCTGCTTCAATATTGTGACTTGCAGCCTGTCTGAAAGCATAACAAAGCCTTGATTGTGCAAGTGCCCAGCTGATCCAACAAGCAATGAATGAGTGAGCAATGGTCAACAGTGAGGAGTGGATATCACAGAGGGCAATTCAAAAAGGTTGTAGTGCTGTGAAGTGAGGGAGGCATGAAATGAAATAGAACTAGAGATACAAACATCATCAGCCATTTGGGAGCAGTTCTGCTTTTTTATTTTTGCCTTTTTTTTTTTTTCTTGGAATGATTCACCATTTGTGCTGAAAATAGAAAAAAAAAAGTATGAGACTAAACTGGTAAGAGATAAGTCTTCAGTATCGAAGAAAGGCATTTCATTCTTTCAGTGGATAAAGGATAATTTAAAACCAGAATCTAATCTAAGTATGAACGAGATCTCCAAAATCCTGCTTGGAAGACATGCTACGTAGCAGGAGAGAGACCCTGGTTAGAGAAGTACAAACTGTCAGATTTTTGTGTCCGTTCAAGCATTTGGGTCCACAAAAGGCCCAACCCAGTCCTGTCATCGTGAGACTGAGGAATAAAAGAATGAGAAAGTTTCATACGTAACGAGACCTCCTCCAGTTCTTCTTGGGAGCACAAGTGAAATCAGGAGTAGGGAGGATTTCCTTTCCTTCTAAACCTTACACTAGTCTTTTTAGCCTTGAATTGATTTTCATGCAGAATCCTGTCTGAGAAAGCAGAATACAGATAGTCATATATATTACTAAGATAGTGAAGTCCAAATTTGACACTTAGGTGCTGCTTCAAGGACTTCTGCCAAAAGCATTAAAAGTAAGAGTTTGGGTGACCACAGCATCTTCTAAAAACATTAAAATCTATTCTGGCTTGATGGTGTTTCTGAGTAAAAGCACTTCCTAATTTGCTAGTCATTACTGTCAGTTTTGTCAGATCATGTTAGATTTCATGGCTTGTCACTGTCCTTAGGGCATTTCAAATTAAGATCTTTCAGCCCCAACACAGCCTGTCACCACACCTTCAGGCTTTCATGTTGCCTTGTCTTTGCCACTGCTCTCACAACAATAAACTGGCAGAGAACCATGGATTTGTGTCAATGGATTTCCAGAGTTCCTCAATTAAATTCAGCACCGTAATACAGAGAAATGACTTTCAGAAGGTCGTGCAAGGAACTGAGTGGGGACTTTGACAGAGAACGTAACTTGCCTGTTCCTGAGTTCCCTTAATCAGAGGAGCATCTCCATGGTCAGATTTGCTGGCACCTAAATGAGAGTGTAATCTGACCTAATAAAGCCATGATAGCCAGAGCATGCTTTGAATCAAAGGAAAAAGAAATAAATCAGAGTCTCTTTCAGCAGATGTGTTGTTTCTCATCTGGAAACTTTGCAAAGTTGCAAGAGACTCGTTTGAGCTTTGAGTCTCCTTGGAGGAGCTTTCTTGCTGCTGGTGCAGGGGGAGGCAGGGCCCTTTACTCCTTCCTGCAGATACATCTGCCCTGCAAACACTGCCACAGAGCAGCACAAAGGGCCTTGCTTGGTGGAGCAGCACAGATCTGATTTCATCATCTGATCCGTTGTTTTTCCTTAAGCAAATATGTAATAATGTCGGAATTTATGGATTAGTTGGACAATCTCTGATCTGCTTTAATCTCTTAGTGCTGTTCCTCCCAGTGTCGCTGACAGGAGCAATGTGCAGACAGACTGGGTATCTCTTTTCAGTTTTTCTCTGTTAATGCTGCAATATGTGGTAAGGCATCACTCATCTAGTGAGTGATTGAATTTAAAAAGAAATGAAAATGTGTCTACTGTTAACAAAAACCAAGCAAACCTTGCTGCCCTTTTCCTGCTGAAACTGCTATTGAATTCAGGGAGAAGTCTGTCATATAAAAACTACTCCCTGGACCAAATCAGCCTCACAGGAGCTTGTTGTCTCTAAAAAAACCCCTGTCATCAGATCTGAGGTTGTTCTGGGCTCTGAAAAGACCTGCTGTTGAAAATTAAGTGTGAAATTTAAAAATCATTAAGTTGAATTATTTACCTTGTTAGTTCATCATGTCTGCAAAAATATTCTCTCCCCTTCTGGTAACCTAGCAATGAATACACAGTGCACAATTATTTTTTCACAATTTGTAGGAGAGTTGCATTAAAATGCATGCCTGTGTCTTTATTTCATGACAGGCATGTAGAAAGCAACTGCAAATGTTTGTTTATCCTGGCAGAGGCTGGATTTGTTTAGTGTAACTTGCATTAGTGTTGTCCAAATTCTGAGGCAGAAAGCAAAATATATTCTTGTTTTCAGATCAGTGTCACAAATATTCTCTTTAGCTTTGTTTTTATTGTGACAAGTGACTGCTAATAGATTAGTGTCCTCTGCTGTCGGATTCTCCCACCCTGTACTGGAAATTTCTGAATACGTTTGAACAACATTGAGTGCACAGGCTGAGCCTGCAGGTTGCAGAGTGTAGGCAGGCTGGGGGAACTGGGGAAAATGAAAAACTAAGCCAGCCAAGAGGATACGCATCAAGATAAATATCAGCTTCACCAGTGGCATAAATTACGTTTTCTAAAACAGGAAATTAATGTTCATTAAATGGTAGAAATAAACCACTGGTCTTCTTGAAGAGTTCTCAGATTAAATGCTGTTTTCTGAGCACTTCTTGGCAGACATTTTAAATACCTTGGTTATTGTGAAATGAAAAGAAAACACTAATTCTCATGGATGAAATGCACAGGACTATCCCCCAAACAACAATATGCTGAGGCCTCTTTAGAGATTTTTGGTTTTGACTTCAGCTTTATCCAGTCTCAGTGGTGCAAGCAGGAGTTAATGCCTGTACCCCAGAGGAGTCTCTGGGCTTAGGCACTAAATCCTCTGCCTGGGTCTCCAGGTCCTGAGACAGCCTTGCTGTGTGGGATGGCAAATGAGCTGTGTTTCTTAGCCATCTTTTGTGCTTTGTGTTACCTTTTTGATCCTCTCAATAGGCTGCTTGGGTCCAGACATCATTCCCTTCATTGCTTTTCAGTTTGATTGCAAAGACTAAAATGCAAATTCCTGTCTGCACAGGCTGGGTTGCTTAACAGTTCAAGGTGTTTGGAGAGGGGGGAAATGGTGAGAGGAAAGCACCAGAACCATTGGTACTGTGATGCTGTGGCCCTTGGTTTGATCTAGCCAAGCTGTGTGGTTTGGGAGAATGGTCCTTGATATCGTGGTTTTAGCACTGTCACAGAGTGTAGGTTTTATTCTTACTCCACCTTAGACCCCTTGGCCAAGATTACACCTCGCTCAGCCTCCCTCATCGCAGTATTTTAGCTGGCTGAGGTATTTAAATCAGTGTAGCCAGGAGTGTAACCCCTCTCTGCAGCCAGCATGGAGAGGGAGAGACTTGCAGGTGATTCAGCTCCTACCTGGGCCAGGCTCCACCGTCTTGCAGAGGGGCTGCATCCCCATTGCACAGGGGGACAGGGCAGGAGAGCACACCTGACCTCCCTGCTCAGCTGTTTCCCCTGCTCTGTACCTGTGACATGGAAATACAGACCATGAGGAGAAAGGGAAATTTATTTGCCGGCAACGTGAAGTGTATAAAGTTCAAAAACAAAATTTACAATTTGGCCACACTCCTGATTTGCCTTAAATGTGGAAGTGTTGCTGGTAAACTCCTTCAGGGAGCATCCCTGTGTGCACAGTCCCCGTGCAGCCGGAGCCCTTAAGGTGTAACTCTAGGTACACCTACTGGTTTGGCCACAGCACAAGTCTGGGCATTTCCACTTTATTTATTTATTTACTTCATTTATTTTGCTCTTATGTCTTGTAATTAGCCTGTGCCAATAATGATTTTTTTTCCCCCCCAGAGTTTTTGTGTTTATCTGACAATTAAGACTGAAAGTCCCTCGGTCTCCCTTTCGTGCCTACAGTGAAATCATTGCTTTGGGTGGGAGCTGGTTGGGCTCCCAGTGCAAACACCCAGAGGCAGCAGCGGGACCGTGAGTGCAGCGGGGGCTGTTGGTGTCAGAGCTGCCCGGGGTCCCAGGCAGAGGGTTCCAACACCTCCAACAGAGAGTGCCAACACTTCCCCAGCGCTGCCTCGCTCTTTAAAACGTAATCTCGGAGCGCACACGGGTCCATCAGGAGCGCTGCTGTCCTGGGGATGGAGTTCAGGCATATCCTACCTGCTTCTAGGGAAGATTGGCTTGTTTTTCATTCAGTGTCAGTTGTTTTTTGTTACATTCCAAAGGCCAAAACTTTTCACTTTGAAACAAGAAACAAAACCAAGTAAAGCAAGATGTGAGTAGTAGTGGTTTAGGAGTGGTAGGGACTGTGCTCGGGTATCAGTGCTAACAGAACCACGCTGGAATAAGCAGAAGGGTGCAATGATGAACGAGTGTATTTTCCTTACTAATTTTAATTTCATGAGAGCAAGTAACACGGTCCCTCCCTCACAGCACACAAAGGTTTCCCCCTGTCCATTCAGCTGCTGAACCTCTCCTTGTTTTGTTCCTCTGCTCGCTCCTGGATTTACCTCACAAATTCTGTTTCTTTCCTATGGCTCCCGTATTCATTGTCCATTGTGCTCTGCGTGGCTTGTTGGAATTCCTGGCCCACTCTCTTCTCCCTCCCGCTTTGCCGGGCGCGCTGTTGAGCTACGGCAGCAAACGCGGCGCTTCTCCTCCATCCCCTCCTCCTGTCAAGGGTTCAGGTTTCCCTCGCTGGCAGCGCACTACAGCCCCCCATCCACCTCCCGTGCCTTCCGCCGCACTTGGCAGGGGACTTGTCCCTAATAATGGCAATAATGTCCATGCTTTGGAGAAAATGTCAATCCAGACCTGAGCCCGAGCCCGCCTCTAATCGCTGCTTGATGTTGTTTTCCCCCAAATCTGCACTTTTGAGTTGCTGACGCAAATTAGCCATCTCTCCTTCAACAGGTTCTCCTCCCGCTCTTTAAAAATCCTTAAAAGTCCTTTAAAATCGCCGCTCTTTGTGCCTGGGTTCGTAGCTGTGACAAGTAAATATTTAAAGTGAATTTAGGAGGAAGTGTCTGAAGTGACTCGGTAGATCCTCGTCTTTGAGTTGCTCCTTGAGGAAGGCAAGGGAGCTTTATTGGGGTTCAAGTGTTTGAGTGTCTGAAGCTGTTTCCAGAACCTGTATCTCCAGTCCTGCCACATTAGGTCAGAGCAGGAACTCAGCGGCTTCTGTTTTCAGAGGAGTGTGAAACCTTTGCTGCAGAGGATTAATGTTTCCTTTTGACATTATACAGTATTTTCCTCCCAGATTTCGGTGAAGTTCTGCTCTTTCTGGACTGCGAACGCAAAAAAAAAAAAAAAAAAAAAAAAAAGGAAAAAAAAATTACTGTTGAGAATGTTCTCCCTTGAAAAGATGTTTGCTTTTCACAGCTCAAACAGAAAACAGCTCAGTGCATCCAAAAGCTGCCTCACCCTTTGAGCGTGTTCCCAGATCGCAGCCAAGAGCACTACTATGGAATTGCTGTGAGTAGCCGGAAGAGCATTGTGGGGATTGAGATGCAAATGAGCAGAGCCAGCAGCCCCCTTCGCCGCTGAGGTTCCCTGGCTCCCGCTGCCCCTCACTTTTGAACCGGGGGAGGCTTAACCTGGGCATCTGCAGCCCAACCCCTGGCTCTGCCCCCACAGCCCCTGGCTCTGCCCCCACAGCCCCGGGCTTGGCTCATCTGTGAGGCTCCTCAGCCTGGGGAGGATGAGAACTGTGTCAGCACCGCGAGGGCAGGAGGGGCTTTCAAAGCCCCCACGGTGCCATCGCTTTTGTGGGTGCCCAGAACTAAACGCCACTGCTTTTTCTAAGTTAAAAGGGGGAGGTTGAAAGCCAGAGGTAGTGGCTGCTGCAAAACAGCACACTCTGTTCCCTATCTTAAAAGTTCCCAGTTTTCAGGCAGTTTCAAAAGTTCCAGAGTGTAATGTGAGCAGCTGCCTGGGCGCTTGTTTGTTTTATCAAATGCAGAGAGTTCGAATATTGCAAAGGAAATCAGATACGGTGCGTTCGGGGGCATGCAAAGGGTTGCACATACAAACGCTGCGAGGAATAAAGCAATACGGTGTTTTCTCTGCGTGCTTTTCTTTCCAGCATGAGGGAAGGAAGCAAAACATTTTCACAAAACCTCCTCCTAAAGAAATAATCAAGGCACTGAGCTCTAAAGCCTGTGTCACTGCACGTGACCAGCAGAATAAGGCATTTTGCATTATTGCATGCTGTCATCACTTTGCTCAGTGTTGTCCCTCCGTGCTAATTACATGTTTACATGCATTGCATCATTTGGCAGAATTACTGTAATTATGCTAATGCTTCATAATCAACAGCACAGTACCTGTAATTTACCAAACAAAAAAGGACATGAAAAGCTAAACCCACAAATGGAAAGGGATACGCTGCAAAGGATTTAATCCTGGGTGCAGGAGCACGCAGGAAGCGCTCCGAGCTGGAATATCCTGTTTTAGCCATTGGATGCTCTCGGGCAGCACCAGGGCGCTTAGCAAAGTGTTTTAACAGGTACGAAGGAGGGCAACACACCGAATTTCGAACGGGGTGTTAATGTTGAATGCTCATTCGTGAACTCTCACCGAGAAAAATCTGTGCAGTGCCCTAAACAAAGCTGCACGACCCACACTCGAATGAACGACAGGAGACCGAGAAACGTGGTGATCTGGAAATATTTTAACCCCTCTCCTATGTGCTGATGTACAGTCTCAATCTCGACCCCCTCGTTCCTTCTTTGAAGGAATATGTGGTGCCTGGCACATCAGAGCACAGCCTGTGTGGTGGTGGATCCTGTGGCCCCATCCCCACTTCTGGGGTTCGTTTTCCCCCATTTATCTTGGCCCGGGTAGTTTGGGCTTTGCTCTCATTCACCCCCCGAAAGGCATTTCATTGCCTTTAGTTGCTCTCCGAAGGGTCTCCACCACCAAGGGTTAAGTATCCAAAGTCAACAGTGGAATAAACGGGGACATTAAACAAGACGAGGAGTTTTCCCGAGTGGTCATTAAGCCTTGAAGAGTTATACAAATAAGATCGAGTACCAAGTGCTTCCTGGTGAGTGAAGAAGCAGAATTGCCAGTCTCCATCCACCGGGAATTGTGCCCAGGTGGACATCCCGCTGCGGCCAGAGTCACTTGCTGCACTGCTGGCACCCACGGCGGCTGGGTACGGGTCGGGGGGGCACCCACGGGACAGACAGCGGGTAAAGGGGGGCACCCACGGGACAGAGAGCGGGTAAAGGGGAGCACCCACGGGACAGAGAGTGGGTCGGGGGGGGCACCCACGGGACAGACAGCGGGTCAGGGGGGGCACCCATGGGACAGAGAGCGGGTCGGGGG